>DWEC01003659.1:0-10424 GCA_018245735.1 Microceris miodesmiata
TAGAACCTAGACAACGCTTAAACTGATTTTTTTATGATTTACGATCGAATTTCGATCGCTACTGGGCCACTAGTGATCTATAAAACGATCTACAATAATTACAAGTATTTTAACCATACATATGTACATATACAATAAGTTTATAAATAAAAAAAATGTTTTTATCGTTACCGATACATGGAGTGTATTTAAATAAATAAGAGCACATTTCTTACCCTCTCATTATTATTATTTAACATGTTTCATCTCACAAATGTCCCAGATCTCCACTCGTTCTTGGTGTTCCTAAAACTGCCATACTCAAACAAAAGCTGTTACCTGAGTGTGTCAGCAAAACTCCTAAAGTGTGGCCACACTACCGTTTTGATACAACGCAGTGATATGAAGGAAGAAAATTTTTCTTGTTACAGTTATTATTGAAGTTAGGCTTTGAATTCGGAATTCCAAATATCTAGATAATAAAGGACCCCATGCCTTAAATGGTTTTACTTACAGTATTGTATTACAGTACGGTATTATTAACATTTTACATGAATCTATACTTAACCCTAATAATATTAATTCACACTAGCAGTCATCAGTTATCATCTCATTATAAGTTACATAGGTCTTAAGCCTTGTCGTTCTGAGGCCCGTGTCTAACAGTAGAATGATAAAAGGGTTGAAATTAATAATGATGGCCATTTAATCGTATAATTAGTATGTATTAGATTAATTGATAATATGAACTTAAATGAAAACTGTATGCACTAGCTGCAATAGTCATTTGGTAGGTCGTTGCATGCATGACCTTAAGAGCGATTCTGCATGCATGATTTTGATATTTTTTCTTATATACACATTTTAAATTACCTATTAGACGTAATTTTAGCATACGAAATTCGAAAAAACGCAAAAAAATTCTCTAAGGTTCGAATTTAAAATTGTATTAAAGTATGTAAGAGTTGAGAAAATATTCCAAAAATTATGTTAATACTGTGTTTAACATAGCGTTATGTCCTTAAATGTAAAGCCCTTGATAAGCGCTTTAAACTTCCCCGTAATAAACAATGTATGCTCAATGTGCAATAGAAAATGAGCTTAAAGTTCGCCTTGAAGTTTTCGCATTAAGTTGAACGAGTGAACTCCGAATAATGAGCTTTTAATCAAGTTTACCGATATTTTGACCAGGGGAAACTTCGTACATTTGTTTCACATTATTATAAATTTTAAATCTAAAAATTGACACAAAACTGTAATGTTACCAAACGAAAAAGAAATATTTTTTACCAATAAATAAAATCTAAGCAACACATTTTTAATTCATTTCCTCTTTCTGTTGTTAAATTTTTTTAATAATAGAGACGTATATTTTGAAAAAGACCATATTTAATTTCATATTATATAACCTACCTTAAAACCAGGAAATTTACATCAATATAATATAATGCTGAAAAAATAATACACTACAGATATTTATCTGGTTCTTACATTGTTTAATCCATTTATAATAGGTTTTCAGCAAAACCCATTTCCGTCTACAAAATGGTTAAAAACAACTAACTATCCAAACTAAACTGTAGGATAGCGTTCAGAAAAATTTGCTCTCGCCCAATATTTTGTAGATCTAATGTTTTTCGACAACACCCATTATTCGGAAAACAAATCCATGTCAAACACAAAATCCGACCAACGCAACTGGATCGCGCGAATATCTACAAAATAGTATTGAGAACTGTACGTGAATGTTGTGTGCCGATGAAGCTCGTTTTCCATATTTTTATGATTTTTAGGCCAATACAAAAACTCTTTTTGATTTATTCTACTATGAGAATCTCTGTGACGAACTCCGAATAGGATGGATATTCACTTCACTTGCACTAGTATATAAGAACTAAACTAATGTATCTAACAGCTTTATTTCTGGTCTTACTATGATATTACCATGGGCAGGAATAGCCACTTCTTAATAATATCTGCACTTTTGCTATTAAAAAAAATAAAATCAAACATTAATTAGAACGCAATAAATAAATAAATTCGAAAATAAAGATTCAAAAACTGTTCGCGCGGAAACATAGAAAAAGAGTAACTGACTTCCGTTTCGACCAACTTGAATATTATGTCGGCGCAACACTCCCGCTCCTAGTGACCCACTTTCCTAATTCCGCTAAATTGTTGCCTACAGTCCGCTTGCATTATGGCAGCCGCATTCAACCCACCAGCGAACACTCAAACAAACTAGCCATTCTTAGAATTTAGAACGGGCGATTTAGTTCTGCGAATGTTACTTTGGAAAATATTGCTTCGAAATAATATCACAAAACTTGCAAAATATCTTCGATTAGGAACATGTGATTAATAACACAAATTTGATTACAGGGAAATGATTCTATCAAAACAGCTATATTAGGTACACCAACTGTACTAATGACATACATTAATTTTTATACACACATTTCACATTGAATTCTTAGTGAAGTTTTACGCTAGAGTTTCGTCACTGAGTACGCTAAAATTTTTAAATTACAATAAAAAGCATGATAATTGTTTGAACATACACACATTGCTAGAATTGATCACGTACATACATAATTATATACTAGGAAGGAAAGCCATCGCCCGCTGTTGTCGCTAAGCAATCGCCAAATCGTAATATCACTGAAGAAGCCCGTCTGCTCGAACCCTGGCCGATTATTATCGCCAATCTTATCGCTGTTCCCTCGTAACAATACATGTTTATAGGACACCCAATGGGCTTCTGAGCCGTTCCCCTTTTTTACCTGTTCCCTAATAGCTCTAAACTGCTCATAATACGTTGCCTGTAATAGATGCTAAGGTTTGTGGAGGAGGCATTTAGATTTTAGAGGCCAATTTTGCCTTTGTACGCAATTTACGCTAAAGGGTTACCAAATTGGACAATTTCTACACTGATCATTTTGAAAACAATGTAATACAATTTATAAATAAATTAAAGATAGAGTTAAACGTAATCTAGTAACGTAAAATCTTCAAGTCAAATCAAGTCACGTATACGAATGTCAATATTTATTATTGGTTATTTTTATATTACCTGAAAACATCGGATATAGTTTCTTGAAATTTGAGGAATATGTTTAAATCATGCCTAACGCCTACCATAGCTCGAGTGTAGAGACTGTGTTTTTATTGGAATTTCTTACCATTGAATGCTGCTCTACATTTTGTGGAATATTCCACAGCTATATGTACATAAACGGAGATATATGATTTACGACGCTCTCCAATAATCACATACATATATACTACGTATAATGGTTACCCAATGATTCAATGTTAAAATGAAAAAGAACTAAGTTACTAGTGAGATACAAAAAGACAAAATATTGTAAATTATGAAATAAATTTTGGAATTGAATAATTTATATCTATGTATGTTTATCTCCACCCACGGATATCCGAAAGTAAGTTTGAAAAGAACCTGTGATATGGTAACCAGAAGACTGACATAGACAAAAAACAAACATGTATATCCTGGGTGAGAATCGAACCCACGACCCCGACTTCATCAACCAAGTTCAACCATTACTGAACCAACGGACCAGAAATCGTGTTTTATTAAAAACAAAATCTAATTGGAGATATTTAAGTAAAAATGATATGAATTACAGACAAATTGTTAACGTTTGTCGCAACCATGATATGCTACGGCCAAATTAGTGGGCTTAGACTAATGTTCGTGTTCTAGCGACAAATCTAGCCAAATAGCTTGCTACGTAGGAATGTATCCGGCCGAAGACGAATGTTTCACGGAGCGCAGTGGCATCGCCGCTTCGCACGCGATCACTTCGCGGATCAGTTCCTTTAAATATTGGTGCGAAGGCCGGTCGGTAGCTAATACGAGCGCATATACAGCGGTGAAAACTAAACACCAAGTTTTATTCTAATAGCGCATTACAAACACTCGCGCGATATTGTAGCCGCACCATTAGGCATGGATGTATGCATACAAAATTAATCAGCGTACAGCTTTTCAGTTTTCTTTTACAAAAGCATAACTGCTCTTGTAACTTGTCCTGTCACACAAAGTCATATGCGTATATGTTGAAATCATGAAAACGCTAGAACTTAGCAAAACAGCAACATTTCACGTGGAACGTAAATACAGAGACTGGTACTTCCGAATTTAAATGACATTTACGTAAGTAAAGAGCGTCTTCGTCGTCTGGCCCCGCCATTTCTAAAGTTTAGCGTTCCACATTCAAATTTGAAGTTTTCTCCACCGCCATTCGTGGAATCTCGAACACGAGCGCATCTTGTGTTCGGAATTTGAATATACTAGGGATATACTCCTTTGTTTTGACTGGTAACGTAGGTAACACCTGTGTGTTTTTAATTTCTGTTTATACTTCGATTTTGAAGTATTCATATTACGATAATGGATTCATAGAATTTTGTTCACCAGTACCATGGTCACATTGGCTCTAGATGGATAATAATTATGCCTTCATACACTATTAGTAAATATTGTACATGTTTCAACAAAATGTCTCGGGCAGTCTTATGTACCTGTGTCTACTAATAGTTACTTAGAGTCTGAATTTGTGCCCGGTATCAAGGTTAGTTCTTATTCTCTAATGGGACGTAGAATTTTACAGGTGGATGATGACTCTCTGCCTACCCGTCCATGAATCGGTTAATGCGTTAAATAATATCCCAGCGCATCAGTCACTGCGGTCATTTCAACGGTTATAAAAATTCACTGCTAGCGGCTATCCGCCCAGAATTGGGCTTTGTCTAGCGTGTGATGTTGGTTAAACTAATTTGTCATTTACAATATCAGCGCCTCCGGGCTTGAAATGATGTATATCGATTTATAATTAAGTATCCATTGTTTCTTTATTTAATTTCATATTTTTATATACTTTTAATCATCCATTTAGCGTAGTCACCTAGCCGGATGGTTGTGTAAGGGATAGCGGATTTAGTTCCCGAGCGCATGGTACTTTAATTATAAATCGTTTAATGCCTATATTTTGCCGATATGTCACTTTGTGCCTATAGACGTTGGACATTGGAAATATTGTGGTTTATTTGGTTTAACTTATTTTCTTTGCAATTCTCTTTCCAAGGTTTCTAAGTAATGACTTAAGTACTGCCTGTAACACAACAATGAAGGTGTTACAAATACTGGTGTTACATTTGAAACATTGTAAGTAAGTATAAGGAACGAGGGAAACAAGTACAACAAAGTTTGTATACGCGTTGCTTCTTAGAAGTTTTTTTATTTCTAGTTTTTAATGTTACAGTCTAACAGTTATTACACTAAAGCAGAATACCGAATGTGTTTCAACTGTAATATTTTAGTCTACGTGAAAGATTTGTTTTTCTACAACCTTGTACGTAAGTAACTAGTTATTTGCTTGGTTCTCAACACAAATTTATTTAGAATTTGGGCTTATTTGAGTTGTCCAGCTCCCTTACAGGATAGGCCATATCATTCATCATTGCATACCCGGTTTGAAGTCTTCGAACACCTCCATCAACCAATATCTGGCCTATTTGGTCAAGATATGAGAGTCATCGTTATTAAAATTACATTTCTTATCGTTTGTGTTAATAATGACACGATATATTACACTCTCCACCACATATAAAACAGAATTCATGGCTGAATCCAACAATGGTGCCCAAATGGTAGTTAAATTAACGATTTCTTGGAGACAGCTATAACCTAGACTAAACTACCCACACTAAAGACACAACAGTAAAGGAGTCTAGGTACAAATAACAATGTAACCTATTCTATAAATTGTTTATTTATACTAAAGCTTTATGCGATAGACACATGGGTATAACCAAAAGAACGTGAAATTCAAGAGTCAATAGGATGATACTGATCAATCGATATATAAATATTTCCAAACAATTTTTTACACAAGCGATCTCACAGTAAGTGTACTGTACGCATTTACAATACAATACAATTTGAATTTAATATAACACTATGTTAATATAAAACTATATATGTATTTGTATATACAGAGTATTTGAATAACGATATCCGTTCTTGTCTTTTTTAGACAAAAAAAATCACCAAGGAACTTTATTACGTTTCTTCGTTATTTAGTTCATATTAACACGATATCGAATACAGGTATTATATTATTGGTATACTCTGACGAACTTTACTTAATCCCAAAATGCAGATTTGAATACTGATGCAAATTGCACAAAAAATTATAATCTGTCAAAGACATTTTTATTAAATAAAAACGCCCACGTATCGGCGCTATTAATGTAATGGTCCTCGCTGCCCATTACTATGCTAATTGATAAATCGTTTGCACTGGCGCGGACTTTAACCATTGACGTGGGTGCAAAGGCCTATAAATCGTTATTCTGACCAAGTTTCGATGTTAAAAATGAATTGTATAACTAAACTAGTTGTCAACACTATTTTTACGTTGCGTTTGTATAAATTTAAATGCGCAATGGGCATCATCATTATTATAATTATTAAATCAGTCTGCGTCCGCTGCTGGACGTAGGCTTCCCCTGAGGAATTTTTGCCCATAATCCTGATGCTTGGCTTGCAGGTTAGGGATCGCAGAGTACTGCTGTTATCTGGCATCCCGACTTAGAGCCGTGGGATGCATTCTTACTCTACTCCTTAACGGATTTTCTAACTCACACGTACGCGTCATCGGCCTATCTTAGTCTGCTGCTGGACATAGGCCTCCCACAATGAGCGCCAATGCGCCCTGTTCTCAGCTTGTCGCAATGATACGTTGTTTAAATTCGTTTAACGAAAGTCATAACCCAAAGATGATGGTCTTGACTCATGTAGTTTAGAGAAACTCCCGCATCGAACAATAGAATGATAAAAAAGTAGATGAAGGAAATGTTACATTCCAAATAATGTTTATTACATCGTAACTTAATAAACCTACTACTGTCGCAATGTGAAAGTTAAAATCGTTACGCCGTTAAGCTTCTAAGGGGTGACAAACTTGTAGTAAAGGGGCTCCCAAACGAAGCTAAGAGGGACCCCAAGTGATTAAAACGGGACCACTTGGGACTAGAGTTACCAGGTATTTGGCTTTTTATCGAATTGTTTAATATGTTAACCCCATGTTCGATTTTCGACAGGACAAAATTGACGAAGCCTGATTGAGTGGGGTTTTTAGGTGCAATAATATCGGCAATTTATTTATCGATTTGGAAATCAAAAATATATTTTTATATGTATAAGCTCCCAGTTGCCAATGAGTGTTGCTTTCGCTATTTTAATTAAAAATTACCTCTTTTCCTCTTTCTGTAAAATATTACTGGTAACAATATCTATACAAAATAATAAATAATAATACACAATATTAAACTATGCAGAATTATTCATGTCATAATAATATCTGTGCTTTGTTTGTCCACTGTCAGTCAATCTTAAGATCTATAAGGTCCTTCTTCAAACCGCATTCGATGGATTTCTCAATTTTACCTGGCAATACAGTTCTAATGCCGCCGCCCATGCCAAGAATACTGCTAATATGCGCTCTCCAGCCTTCCTTGTAGCGGTGACCAAGTAGTATTGATATAGAAAATATATCCCAAGTTTGCATTGGGGTAAAGAAGTATACGCTATGTCCCCGCTTCTAAGTATTCCGATATATATTTTTTTATTTTTATGTTATTTTTTTTATTTTACTTCTGTTTCTTATTGTTAATCGTGAATAAAGATTGTTATTATTATTATTATTACATACATAGATCTATAACATGATAAGTAAAGAACAATTTTGAGAATAGATACGGACATTAAGCCTGGACGTTGTTAAAATGTTCTCAATGGGTCCTAATAACACCTGTACATATGTAGATATAAAATCCAAAACTACTATGCGATTTTTTTACATAACATATGTTGGTAGGCTAAAATGAACAAAATATTTTGTGTAAAACTTAAAAAGTGAAAAGCTTTCGTGGATAATCCATAAAATACCAACCGAAAGTAATTCTGTTCGAGGATTTAAAATAAAATCACAGTTACAAATTCACAAAACGTTTCGCATATGCAATTTCAATTTATAAAATCATCGCGTGCACATTTAAAAAGCATCGGCCATTTTCTACATAAAAAAAAATATCAACCACAGTACCTTTTTATTAATTTCCCAAAGGCTTTGATTGTTTTTCAAACGATTCAAGTTAAAGTAAATGGGTAGGTATCATAAAAATAAATGGAAAATAAACTAAAATGTTTATATTAAAAACGACAGATTCATTTTAAAATAGTAACACATTTTAACGTCTGATTCCATCCCATTTAAATATCGTTCTCTATGCAAAATTTAGAAAAAATGCGTCAAATGTGTCCATGAATGTCGAAATCGTGAAGCTTTAGTCCAGTTTGCCAAATTTATCTAATTTATTCCAAGTACCTATGTATATTTGTACCGACCTAAATCATTTATCTGCCAGATTGTCAAACACAAGGCAAATAATTGTATTGCTAAAAGAATTTCTCATTGAATGCGATAGTAAGTCAATTATCTGCTGTTTATAAGATAATAGTATTTTAAGACAACTAACAAACCGCCACCTGATCCCAATCTAGGCAAAGTCTGTGTTATTATTGACCAGGCAATTATGACACATACATAAATGAGTTCCTAAATACGTATGCAGGTTATTTTAAAGAAAGACATAAGACGGCTGATCAAAAAAATATTTGTCCTGAGTGGGAATGAAAACCACAACTCTCGGCTCGATAGTAAGAACACAATTTACTGGAGCAAAATGTCAATGAAATTTCGAACTATAAATTATTTTGTGCCAAAAATTAATTAATCTATTTTGCTTCCCTTAGACTACATCACCCATTGCTGCAAAAGAAAAATCATACATACATAATAGATTCCAGAAAGAAATAAAATCAAAGGAATGCAAGTCGTACTTCTCGCAACTATTACAGCCAGGCTGGAACATTAAGCACCATATATTTACCATACAGTTATTGCGCCTATTAATCTGGCTAGATCTACGCTAGCCCGCGGTGCCCCTTCGACGATTACGTCCGTAATACAGGCGCCTATTAGAGACGTTAAAATTACACCTCACTTATGGCTAAATACTTGCTAGCCGGAGTTTGTGTTTAGTAAACACGACACGACTGCGATTATACTTTATTTTGAGCAAAAACAACAATTCTAACGTTTTTTTACGACTATTAACAAATTGTGTAGCATAACATAACACCGCGTCTGCATTTCCCAGAAGGAACAGGCAGAGGAGTGCAGTACTTAGTTACGGAGTTATTTTATACGTCCCATGGAATAAAGAGAATTCTAAGAGCAAATATAATATCTGTACTTTAGTATTTTTACGTTAGATGTTTATTATGCATTGTAAGCGATCAATAATGTTAGGCCACGTAAGGCGCAGGCAGCTCTCGAATGTTCAGAAATCAGCTTGCAAGTGTTTTGAGTTCCTTTGAAGGGCATATTGCTCAATATATTCCAGTTAATCTCATCAATATTTAAATTATATCCAAGTATTTTTGAGTAATTCAAAGAATTGCTTAATTCAAAAATCCCTAACGCACGACTTAACTCGTATTTCTTTTATTTCGAACTTGAGCAACGAAGTCCAGGATGCTCCAGCCCATCCTTGTGGGAAACAGCTCAATAACTTAAAAAGAAATAATATATCCGTTATTCAAAGTACTTTTAATTCTGAAAATTAAAATAATATGCACCAAATTTTACTTCGGCTAATCTATTACATGTTCTGTAATTAGGTACGAAGTACGACCTGCTTTAACAAAGCAAATGAACCACAAAGGAAGGTCGATTATACTGTAAATAATTTCGAACACAATTTAATCAAGATAAATTCAAATTAATGTGTTCGCATGTATTGCTGACAATTATAATAACAATGTGTAGACTTTATAAATCTAACATCATTAAACTCTATTTTTTCCGTTTTAAATACCTATTTATATTAATTACTAATGATGTTAAATTTATTGTGAAAAAATTACTAATTTGGCTAATCAAAAAACTTAATTTCATATCAATATACAACAGATAATTAATGCTGTTTAACGGCAATTTATTATGTCAGTTACAGCTTTTTAGAAACATTGTTGCACTTGTGTCTGTGGTGACACCTATCATCAAAAATGATCATTAATTTGAATATCTCTAGATGTAATACGATTAAATATAAAGTGTAGGACGCAATATTAAAACCCGTTACACATCGGCACAAATAAAATTAAACACCGACTTATTCTCATTGGTCATCGTGCATGATTATGTCGACACTTCCACCGCGCGGGAAGTCCGTCCACTGTAAAACACCGTTTGCATAATCAAGAACGTGGGCGATTGAACTACACGAAATGAATTATCGATATTTTATGCCGGGAAGCCGACATCTTAATTAGAAGCACGCCAAACAAT
>DWEC01003660.1:0-10424 GCA_018245735.1 Microceris miodesmiata
TATGTTCAGCAGTGGACAGCTATAGGCTGATGATGATGATGATGATGATGATGATGATGATGATGATGATGATGATGTACATATTTAAGATATTGCGAATTAAAGCTATATTGAAACAATGAAAAATATTTTAAATAAGCAATTAAGATAGACAATGTTTTCGTTAATATATGCAATGCATCATTATAACACAAATTAGCATCATTATAACACAGTTATCCAGCTTTGGGATTAAGGATGAAGGAAAAATAAATTGAGTCATAATACGCAACTATTTATTGTTGTATTATAAGAAGAATGTCACGTCTGTAATGATATACATATGAAACTCCTCTGTCTACCCCGTAAGGGACCATGCGGGCTCATATAATAAAATAAGAATACAATGCAAGTCTAATATACTGCAGTTTAGTTCTTATAGAACTTTGGATGAGGTAGAAAAGCGAAGTAAATATAGAATCCACTTACAAAACATAAAAATAATATAGAATAATTGAAACATTTTCAGTGGGAGAATATTCTTTGTTCGTTTTTATAAGCGGTGTCCTTACAATGTTTTGTTTAGTAATCAAAAGGTTCTGGCACTTAAGTGTATACGAAAATAAACTGCTTTTTCCAGCATTAATTATATTATAAAGATACTTGGCTTACTGTCGAAAAATTCTCTTGTGATTTTAACGGTTCAAAAATATAACATGTATACTATATTATAACCATATAACACTGTTTTAATCAGATTCCAGAGTAAGAAGTAATCGTAAAATACACTTGACGATTTGAAAAATAAAATTATGTTTTTCTCTTTAAAATCTAACAATAACATTTAAAATATTTAAATGTGTGTTCTGATTGTTTTTTTACGGCTTTCTAAGAAGGCATACGTTTGTCTAAAATTGAGGTCAAGATCACATCATTGTAGGTAATGAATTGTAAATTAATGTACATTATAATTTTTGCTTGAGGATATTAAAAGACAACGGGTAATAATACTAAATCAATTACGAGTATATCTTTGGTGAGATGCTGGATGCGACAAGCCGAGGACAGGGCGAGATGGCGCTCATTGGGGGAGACCTATGTCCAGCGGTGGACTGAGATAGGCTGATGATGATATCTTTGGTACTGTGGTATAGCAAAAATTACACTTAGGCACTTGTTTTCGTATCGTTTAACCCTTTGTTGCTAATATTTAAATTAATACATTAATTATAACACCGTCTTAAGGAATAAAGATTATTATTTTAAATTTAAATAAGCGCATTCCAAATTAAAATACAACTAACATTGCTCTAGACTTTAACATCACTATTTCATCAGATGCACGGTTTCAAATCAATTGCCTCTGGAAACGTACGAACTAAACAGCTTGGCAATTTGTTCCATAATAGCCCATTACATAGTACTCGAACAGTCGTGAATGATTAACTCGACTATAAAGACAATATCGCTGATACTAGTTTTCCAAGCGTATTATAAAATAGTGTAGCCAATATTTTGCTGATATACAGCTTATTCCTAAAATATTTTGGTACAATATTATTGAATTTCGATCTATGAGTACAAACAAAGAGAATGGTAGTGTTAAAGAGCATTCAGTATAGCTGGTCTATAGGCTTGTAGGGGCGTAAGTCTGCAGACACGAAGACATAAAGTGATGTTATTCATTTCTTTAGGGTAGCGTTATGTTCAGGTATTTAAGGGCTGGAAAGACCACGAAATTACAGAGGGTCTTTATAAATGGCTGTTAAACCTTAAGTTTTAAGTTAAGTTTCTAAGTTGTAATTGCATCTGTATTAGACAAAAACGATGAAAACGTTTTCTGATATATGGAATGGATGTTTAATTTTTACCTAAAAATACTAAGAACTAGTTGAGTCAAACAGGATAGAACAGATTTTTTTTTTGCATTGGAAACTGTATTGTGAGTAGTATGCCCATTCGTTAATAAATAACTCAAGAAAATTCGAAATCAGAATGTCCCAAATATATACAAAAGCATGGTTGACTATCAGGTAGGCAATGTATGGGCCGCGGAGATGAAATATAACACACTTTACTGTGATATTGCGTTGGTCTTGCAATATGAAAATTTATCGCTTTGTATGACTGTAGGAGTATGAAAGGTAATACGCGAAATTGAGTAGCCCATCTTTTAATGGCTAAAGCTGTTTCAATTGAGAAAGATTTTCAATTTTATATTAAAATCTAATTTTGTACTTATGTAAAAATTTCAATGTATTACAAATTTACATCAATATCATGTTTTTACTTACATATATTAAAATGATTAATTGAATGCGTATTTGTATACATACAAAAAGCAATTGTTATTGCTAAAATTATTGCATTAGTTTTAATAGTATTGAATATGCAGATAAGGTAAAAACTATTGATTTATACAAAAAATATTAGCAACAGACATTTAGGTTATTAGTTTCGCATATGACGAACACGCACGATTTATACATACATTCCGGTTGGCAAAACACTGGGGCAATCAAACTGTGATCATGTCCGGCTGTCAGCTGCAATAACACCGGCTTTCCATCAATAGCAGATATATGCTATTGCTATTAAATCATGTATTTCATCATCATCATCGGCCTGTTTAAACCTAAGTTGGAGAATTACTTCATTAAACCAAGAAATTCCAAGTATCTAGGGTAAGAAACAATTTATTAAACAAATTTAGCATTTATTTACTAAATTAATAATAACGTTTTTATCTTTAACTTAATTTTTTTATCTATATTTTCTGCTTACCTCGTGAGCACCTGGCGTGATACTGGCGTAATAACAAAAATATTTCTAAACTTTCTGATGTAACACAACTTACAACTTTGTAGGAAATACTTGGATAAGTACAACATTATGCCTATAGCCCGAAAGGGGTAGAGAGACGAGCGGAGTGCACTTCCACGATTCATCAGTTATATGTCCCATCATTTAAGTTCTGTTCCATCAGTTACCAAAATCAAATAGTGCACGAACCGGGTTTGAAGCCAGGATCTCTCGATCAGATATTGCGCTTGCAACTACTCGACCAACACTCGAAATATATTGTTATATTGCGTTAAAAAAGGAAGGATGCCAGTGAAATTATCTCCTTTAAATTTTGAATAGGAGGTCTGGTTATAATATCTTGCTTCCGAGGAAGGGGCCCCGTGCAAAATATATCAAGCTTTTATTAACAAAAGTATTAGACGCTCATCTATTTATTTATTATACTAAATATTTAAGTGTTTATAACATTAACATTATAAATTTTCTAATTTAGATTTTCTAGTAGTGATTCGGAGTCTGCATATGTGCCCGATAAGCTATAAGCTCACCACCTATTCCATAGTGGGACGTAGACGTAACCGGTGAAACGTGGGAGTGTTAAGCATTCCTCTGCCTAGCTCTTCGGCGATTACAGGCGTGAAGTTACGTTTATAACATAACACTGGTATTTTTTCGCGTTGTGATTCTTTGTATCAGGGTGTTATAGATATATACCAGAAGGCAAATAAAAAAAATAATAAACAAACCCGAAATGTCCATCCATCATTCAAATATCTGTGTATCCGGGATTTGAATAGAACGTGGACTGCTGTGGTGACCGTTGTGTGATAACTGAGGGAAAATTATATTAAAAAAACAGAAAAACGTTCGCAGCTCTGACGAACTTATACATTACTGGTAAATATATTACTGGTATATACCATCGGTTAGTCGCCATTAGTATTTCTATAAATAATGACGTACTTCGGAAATATTAATTGGTCTTTACCGGTTGCTGTCGTTGCACTTTAAACCTTGACGAACCTTGAATTTTCAACCCGGACTAAAAGTATCGGTTTCTTCCTTAATCCACGCTGCAGCAGTCCGGTGGGAAACCCGCGACCAGCAGTGAGCAGGAGTTACAGTTGACTATAGAACAGATAGATATATATGTATAGGTAATTTACGCAATAACATCGAATGTAAATACGTGCATAGATTAAAATACCTAACTGATAAACGAAGATAATGAATTGTAAACAAGTGCACATACATCTTTGAATTTAATAATGGATAATCATCTCGTCGATACTCTCAATAGTTTGAAGAACTGTTTTTTTTTCAGCGAACGGACGACCACTGAACGAACGATCGAGGTTCATTATACTCGTATATAGAGCTTATTTTTGATTTCCGAAATCTAAAATATGCTAAAAATTTAAGTTTTTAAAGAGTTTATTCTTATAAATTGTCATCACAGAGATGCAAATACAGGAAGCATAATATGTATATTTGTTACCATTTCTAACGTTAGCAGTAAACTCTTTCGTCTTATTTATATATTGCATAAGGATAAAGATAACACGCTCCTCGAGACTTCGGATTTGTTTTGTTAATAAAGTCTTGGATAACGTGACTACGCTGGCTTAAAACACTTCAAGAACAAACTATGTAGATTCTAAATGTTCAGTGATTTCGTTATTTCAAGAACTTTTTCAGATAATTATAATTTTTCTTACACAACTTAGTAACATTTCGTCGAGTTTAGTGGCCTGATTTTTTCAGATAGGGCGCCGTCTGTGTTTTTTCCATCTAATTTAGATACAATATATATGAAAATTAATTTTAAAAATACGTACGTTAGTTTACTTTGAAGGTAAGTTGTATATAATGATCATTTACATATGAAGTAAACTATAAAGTACATAGGTTCCAAGTGCAAACGTGTTAAATTTACCTAATACATGCAATGTCGTAGTATATATCCATGTTAATTATTTTATTGTTACAGAATCAAATCACACGAATGAAAACGTATTATTAAAGCACAGAAATTATATTTTCATTATCCATCATACATTTAGCCACGAATACACTACGTAACGGATTGAATCGTCTGAATTTCAGAAGTATTGTGTCACTCGATACACAATTACGTTATGATAATAGGGCGACTTGGTACCGTGAATCACAGGGCTCTCGGAGGCGAGGCTTTTGTGTTCAGTTTGGCGGATGACGATAACCTTAATGTAAGCGCCGTCACGGCTGGTGGTCCGAAGAAGGATCGCCTTTGTCGTGGTCCCTTCCGCGCGCACCATTCTTTTCTCTTTATACCGTTTCTCACTTGAGTAATTCGAGGACAATAAACATTTATTGTACTCGTCTACTTGACAGGCGATGAAGAAATATCGAATGACCGAGCTCGCCGCACCTCATTCTATGTACGTTTCTGCCAGTTTATTTGATTCAATCAATTGTTTAGAGACCTTGATTGAATCGGAAAATCGAGGAAAACCAAATGTACGAGTAGTTCGAATGCTGACCAGTTTTTTCAATATAAACAAGGCAAGTACGAAATGTAAATCTACGCAAACAAAACTAAGTTGGTGACAAAATGAGTGTATACTTCGCTCGGGGCAGCGGTGTCGCTGCAACCATTTCTAGCGTAAAGCGATTGTGATAAAAACAATTTGTGTATCTGTGTCAAAAGATACGCTTGCCGATTGCAAGTGTTTACTAGGAACGATCATTTCCGTTTTTGGTAATTACCATGATTAAAACCCATATAACCTAATACTAACCAAGCTCATACTTTTACTGTAGGTTCAATGTGTATAAATCATTTTTTAATTCTATAGCATCCGATTCCGAAGATAAATCGAGCAGCTAGTTTTCATATCACTTCTTAGGGCGTAGGCTTTAGAACACTTACCTCGCGCGCTTAATTGACACAGTATCTAATTTTAATAATTTCATTAGCAACATCTGCTTTCTCTAATTAAATGATATAAACGTTTAAATAAACATTATACGTACTTAGTATTGATATATGTACATATATACAGTAACAGACGTCCCAGTTTGTTAAAATTCAGGATGGCGTTCAGTTTCGCAAGATCATGAAACCTATATTGTAAGTCGAGAACGGGACGGCAAAAAGCGCGTCTCTTCACATAAACCCAGTAAGGTAGAATTTATTCTAAATGTCACGGAGGAATGAACTGGTCACCTTACTAGCCCGATCGTGAATTTGCGAAACGTCCTGAAGTCGACGATTCCCGTTGGGAGGTGCCAGTGTGGACGACGTTCGTTTTTTGTGTCTCATTTCCTGCAAAGGGAAGAACTTTACGACTTGTTTTTATGATAAAGAAGTGGGAAACGAAATGCAGTCTACTTGAAGTATACCGGTCACTCGCCATAAACTATGTGATAGAGTCAAAACAAGAATATGTTATATATAAACAATTACACAAAATGCGGATTTTTAAACTGCCATTTTTATTTATTATAGTAGGTATTTTACATTTAGGATTAGGTATTAGTTACGTTCAGACAAATGCCGTATTTTCAACACAGAATGACTGATCTACGAGTAATTGACTATGTGTTCAATGTAACTATGTCTAAAGGTAATGTAGTTATGCAAATAATTAACTTTGTAAGAATACGAATTAAAACGTTTTAGTAGGAACTATAAGCTACATAAAAATACCACACAATGGTAACATAAGAATATAACAAGCGGGAGCTAAAAGCAAAACAGTATTAAAGTATCAATATCGCAGTCGTCGTGCGCGGAGCAAGCAAGCTCCTGCATTTTGTATTCAGTTTGGCAGACTACGATAACTTTAATCCGGGTAAAGTGTCACCTTGAGTGGCTTACAGTGAAAGAACCTTTGTCTGGAGTAGGGTACTCTGACCTTCTTATTTTTTCGTCAGGTTTTCCTCCATTGTCACCGCGTAAAGTAAAATTCAGCGACTTTGGTAGACTTGTTCTATAACGAATTAGTAAGCTAGGATAGGATATGCGTTAATTGCGAAATTATGTTTTTAAATTGGCTCTATTTTTTTAAAGGCTTTTTCAAAGCAAGTACCCGTCTAAGTAACCCGTTGTTAGGTGGTTCATTATTTATGGAGTTTTTCCATAGGGTAGAGCTACCGTTTCTATGGTGGAGTCGCCTCATCTATCGATGTCGTGTGCAAGGTGATACTTCCGAAACCACTGTCTCTTAGTAAAAAGGGTATAGACAATGCAAATTTTTATATATAAAACTGTATATTCAGTATCACACCTTATCGTAAGTCGCTAAGTTGGGTTAGGTAGCGTTGGACGAATGAATTTCTAATGGCAAATTTTTCGACGGATTGCTCTGAACCTAGACGGAGGCGCTGCCGAACTCAACTCAACTTGATGGATTGTGATCGAACGCCTCGTTGATCATATTGCACGTTGGTCATTTAGTTTCGCGATATATCGCCCGCCGTTACCGGCACTTCGAAAATGTATTAGTTTGGAAGTGCTCAACTTTATCTCGCTTAAAATTAATAAAAACAATTTATCAAATAATTTTGATTTGATCAAGTCATTTTGTTTTATACCTTAATTTTACAGCTGCCCAACGAAGTTCCGAATCTCTTTCATCCGAGAACTCCCTAATATTACAATATATTAAACGCCGTCTTCACGAATTTGTACGAAATTTATTCAGTGTATTGCGTCGTGCATAAAATATTTCTGCGGAACATTTTTTGCGATGCTTCTGTGCTTTGAGTACGAATAAGGGCCTCGGTAGTTGTATATGAGGGCTCAATAGTTATAGTTAAATAGTTATAGTTAAACGAAAATAAATAACAGTAATAGACATGATTTAGAATAATCACAAGGATATTAGCACCTAACTAGATACTTATATTGCGTAACAAAAATATACATATGTGAACAATGGTCATTCTTATTTAATGCAGTTTAATTGCGGCCAACAAATGGTTAAAATAATACACTTGTAGTCCTGTCCTTTTATTACTTTTTTACCAGATAATAAATAAGGTAGTAAAGTGAGAACCGTGACATTACAAGCAATTGGTCTCAGCAGAGAAACAGTTATACTTAGTGTGTGCGTTCTCTTCCATTATAAGTACGAAAGATCCTAACGAGCGAAAAATGTATAAACAGTTTCCAGAGACACAAGTTTTTACACCATTATTTTAAAATAAAAGTCCACAGTTTATCACTTACAAAGTACATTTTATTCGTAATTCTTATGTAAGTAGTCTTAAACCGGAGATGTATGGACTTAAGTAATAAGTGGGCGCCAGTCCTTGCTTGTAGAGGTCAGGGCGTGCGCGTATGTGCCTGACTTTTTAACTTTTATCAAGCAGTAAGTAATCTGGGCCTTTGGCTTAACTGCAAACACGGTTGGATAATGAAGATCCCGTCCCTCGTGAGCCACCCATCACTTTTTGGAACGAAACGTTTTTGCTAAAGAGGGATTAGTGTACCCTCTTCGGGCTCGATTTTCCTGAGATGCTTTATCATTGGGGTTTCAGACTAACATGAGGTTAACTTGTAATCTTTGCTTTATTTGGTCGTTGTAGCATCTTAATACGTTCGGGTTTGGGTAATGAAGTGTTTTTGCGGATCTTTTCTTACAATGATTTTACAATATCTATTATCGAGGATCACGCTCATTGTTTGGGGATCAGGGTACGAGTTACGGACGTAGCTTTTGTTATACGTCGTTTCTGTTCTTGATATTGGAAAAGTAGAAAACAGATATACTGACGACTTGCCTCCAAGTACTTACAGTATTTCGTAAAAGATTTACGTTTCTTTTTATAATAAAATGTTACTATCAAATACTCTGTAATCATCCTTGAGAATCTGACCGAATATTGAAATATTTTTACGATATACTTAAAAGGCTTCTGGCTGCCGGTCATTTGATTATGGAGCTAAAAATAAATTAAGTTCCGGCTAATATTGCTGGGCACGTCTCTCATCAAATAGGCTTCTCCTTACCTAAAAAATATGGAATACTGTGAGAAACGTCGAGTCAATTTGCGAGCATTTGTCTGGTCGCCTTTATTTACCGGCTGAGCGGGCACGAGAGGCCCCTTGCCCAGCCACGGTAAATCAGCTTACATTTTTTTCAAAGGTTTTCTGCGTTTGGCGGTCTTCGCTTCAGTGGAACATTTACAGCGTAAAAAACCATTTCATCTTTCCCAACTAACTCGCTAACATGATATACGACTGTATTCAGTTAATGGGGATATTTATGTATTTACTGTACGTTTGTTAGGAAAAAGGGACGGATATAATAAACTTCGGCAATTTTATATTAGTATCTGTTATCTTTTAACGCTTTCTTTATTTGCATCACACTGTGTCAGAGAGAAAACTGAGTCTCATGACATTAGAAAATAATTCATCATCATCGTCATCCTTACACCGATTTGCTGTTGGATTCCGGCTTCCTTTTAGAGTGAGAAGATTTAAGATTATTGCCTACCAAGTTAGCCTGATGCGAATTGGCAAACTTCACACGTCTTAAAGAAACTACTTCATGAAGAACTCCTAAAGAGCGTTGATTACTTGACGATGTTATCACTCATTGTTACACTATGAGATATTTGTACTTAATTCTTAAGTATACAATAAAAATAATTTAACAATGAACCCATTATAATTCCACTGTTGGAATATGGGTCTCTTCTCATATTGAGAGGGCTAAGGCCATAGTCCGCCACGCTGGCCAAGTGCGGGTTGGCAGACTTCACACACCTTAGTAAATGTATATATTTTTTTATAAATTCTAACGTATGCAGGTTTCCTCATGATGTTTTCCTTCGCCGTTAGCAAGTGATATTTAAAATTAAAACGCACTTTTCTAAAGAGGTGCGCACCATGGATTCGAACCCAGGACCTCCGGAGTGAGAGGCTGAATTCTTAACCATTAGGCTATGACTGCTAATTCTTAAGTACTTACCTAATAATCAGTCTTAAATACTTAATCTTAAATACTTTGTTTTAAAGCCTAACCTCACCTGCGTGCACCTTGCTTTATAATATACGAGACTCTAGCGATCGATTGATTGCGGTACAGCTTATATAGGTAGAATAAAATGCCCTGGGCATCAACTTGCAACAGTTTAAGTGGTACGAGAAGCTGTGCTCTCCAATCCGCATAAGCAGCGTGGATAATATGACCTCAAAACCCCTTAAAAGAGGACAGAGATCCGCTGATAATGATATTGGAAGCACCGGCTCTGTCTATTTGAAATCAGATGTGTGTGGGTCGTTTGTGGAGGTGTCTCAAGATACTTATCATTTTTTATTCATGGTAAAATATGTTAAAGTGAGATTGTTGTTGAAGAGCAATGTACTTAGCATTGCTCTTACATTTCTGAGATTCAATAAAAGCTTCCTGATTCGCAGAATACAGTAATAACATCAAGATATTTTAAATTAATTTCAACAATTCTCGGTATATGTTCTTGCTACGAAGGAAAGCCGATTTAACAGTTCGCTGCCTCTTGATACCATAGTATTATATAAGTATGATAATGGTGTAATGTGACCTAATTAGTATATAAGAACGACTATTGTTAATATGTCATAACTAATAAGAAGGTTAATTATGTTATTTAGATAAATAAATTAA
>DWEC01003661.1:0-10423 GCA_018245735.1 Microceris miodesmiata
AGAGGAAGTACTCGTAGCCCATAATCCTCACGCTGTGCTATTAGCCTCCCAGAGTGGGTTGAATCAATCCATCCATCCATCTAATGGAGTGCCTTATATTGATCATTAAATACTTATACAAAATTAACCATAGCATTAGTGATTCTCGTTGATTTGGTTTACTAGCTCAGCGATTTACCTTCACTTTTTATCATACAGCACTAGCTTTGCGAAAATAAACGCAAGGAAATGTTAATTTTAGAAATTTTAAAATTGGCTACCTTCATTAAGTTTAACTTATGATACTATGTAAAATATAAATCAATAATTTTGTTACTTAATTTAAGGTGTACACAAAAATAAAATAAGGAGTAACTAATAAACACGCAGAAGAATATTTTAATTTTGTCTGTAGTAAATAATATTCTTAAATATTGTGACTTTAAAACAAAGCTTTTAAAACTCATAATGAACCAAATAAATAATAAACATAGAGCATGTTTAAAATGCATAAGAGCATGTTTACCGTAAATTTTTATGTGATACGTTCGCTTTATAGTACCAAAAGCATTTTTAACTTCACAACTTCTAATTCCTATGTCTTCATCGATCATACTTTGAATATTGTAAATCATATTGGTATTGGATAACTGAATTTCGTTGTGATACCACATAACCTGAAAATAATACCTAAATTTAATTCAAAAATAATACAAGAAATAACGGTTTGTAGTTTTTAATCAGTTGTGTGTATATTTGGAAAAATTGAGTCCATTTCAGATAAGAGAATGCATATCATGATATTATCACTAAACAAAATGCAATTACCGTTGGCCGTGGTTCTCCTATTGCTCTACAGTCCAGGAAAGATCGCAGATGAAAAACAAAAGGTACAATTATAGTTTCGTTGTTTCTCGCAGTTTCAAAACTTGGTTTAAAACCGACTACGACGTTAACATGACCAGCCTTTGAACCAGTGATTGAGCTGACGACGCAACTGTAGGTCCCAGAGTCAATTAAAGTCGCTTTACGTAAAATGAACTGTGTATTTATTATATTAACGGGTATTTGTGTTCTGTTCTGAAAGAATTTGTAATATTTTAAGACCAGATCAAACTATAATAAAACTATCTGATCATTTGACACTATTACACAAACATATAGGTTTCGTATGTATGTAGATTTTTTAAATAATCACGTAAACTGAATGGTTCTCGTTGGTGGTCGATTAGACAGTACCTGAAATCATTTTTAATGAATGATATAATGATATCTGTATGATATATTATCTGTATATTATTTAAATATAAATTAAAAGTCTAACCTTGTACCAGCGAATCGTGTCTGTTGCTTTATGGGGTACGTTACACGGGATCTCAGCTGATGTGTTCTCTTCTACGTACATTGTATCTATTGGACCACTCGGTACTGGATATGCTGTAGCAAACGTAAACTAGATACAGATCAAGATATGATTTACTACGATATTTACACAGAAAAGCCTTAAGTTGATTTAAAGTATAAGCAATAGCAGATTTAAAAGAAAATTTGACCGAACGACGACTTCAAAATAGAGCAAGGATGTTATTATATTTCGGAGTGAGAGCAAAGATGTTATTATATTTCGGAGTGATGTGGAATCAAAATAAGCTCCCTCGTAAAAGTGGAAAAAACAATGCAGACCAATAACAGAAAAAAATAACATTTCTTAAAATACATACTTGTAACTTTCACCGAAAACACTTCAGTATCGCGGCTTCTATTATTTGATGCTATACATGTGTATTTTCCTTCTGATGATAGGACGGGATCGAGAATTATCAGAGTACCGTCAGTATCGATGATAAACGAGTCGCTTTCTGAAATTTTTGTTCATAAAATAAATATCATTTTTTTCATCAAATTATAATCAAGTAATCATATTCATAAACTATTTGCTGTTTTGTTACACCAACAGTATTATTATTCTTTGCTATATTTTCTATTCTGTATGCATGTTGTTTGGACCTTGAATTGGGGTAATACTAACCAAATAAATTTTTGTAATGTACACTATGAAAAATGTGATAGTGGTCAATAGTGATGCATATTTTTAGGTGCGTGAATAATTACAGAATATAATGATAGATATCAAGTATTGAGGTTTCCATGAACAAAGTCGTAAGTTACCTTCTATCAAGGGCAAAGACCCTTTGTTCCAAGTAATGCTAGGTTTCGGATATCCTTTTGCTTTACATGGAATTCTTAACACCATATCATGTTCAATTGCGTTGAATTCTCTTTGTTCGGGGCGCTCAATTTTAACCGGAACTGGTAAAAAAAATCAAATTGTCCTTATGTCATATACATGCTGTTGGAAACATGCAATGTAAATGCTACTTATTTATTTCCCAATGTTAAACCAATTTTAAACCCCAAAGACATCTTAAAATATATGTTTCTTCTGGGCGTGTATATGTTACTGGACTCCTCCTAAACGGCTGGACCGAATTTAATGAATTTTTTGTGTGTTTTCAGATGGTTTCGAGAATGGTTTAGATTTATAATTGGATACGATATAAAATGTTTTTTAGTTAAAAATCAGTAATTTCGTTAGGGAGTCGGAACTTCGGATCTCTCTCACCAGATGGCGATCGTGGTAACTATAGTAACGGACATGTTTTTCAAAACCCTTTTCTTCACTGCAGTTATGTGGAGTTCATTACATTTCCAATAGTTTTTTCGTTACATTATAGCGAGTCGAGGAGTTATTTTGTAAAATGTTCAACATAAAATTGACTGGTTACATTTACTGGAAATAATTCCGTGTCATTTATTGTGTCTTCGTGCCGTCTCTTACTATAATGTGCACTACAATGCCTAGGAGAAGGCGAACGTACATAGATCGTATAAAATCTATGAAAAATTTTATGAAATTTTGTCGGTTTGAAAGTTATTTAACTGGAATTTCTTATTTACGCTCTCCATTAATAAAAGAAAATAATATTCTATTTTGAGATGTCAAAGGGAGTGGATTCAACTGGCTATTTAAAACAATTTAATTTTCGATCGTATGTTTTCATTTATTGTCTGTTATTGAAGTCCAATCCAATCAGATCCAATCAGAGCTAGGTTGAATTTGGCGCTATTTTTTCGGGCAGGACGAGGTCTGCCGGGACCGCTGGAAGGTAAAATTATTCCTAAACGGCTGGATTTATTTGCATGCAATTTTATCTGTATTTTTCTATGGGTTCCTGGACGGTTTGAAAACCCAAGTGGACCCAGTTGGTGGCGCTGATGTACTGATGTTCTCCTGAGCGTAAGTGACGATTTTAAAGATATTTTTCTGTATGTTCGAGTGGATCTCTATAAGATTTAAATCCACAAATAGACCCAGCAGGTGGTGCTGCAGTCGGTGATATACTTAAAAATGATGACTAAAGCGTAGATTCGTTAGAAGTAGGTAATAAATATACATACATGTGGAATTTAAAATAACATATTGAATGTAACAATGCTTTTCCGAACAGGACGATGTTTGCCGGGTCCGCCAGTATATTATATTATCTTGTAACGCATTATTTAAATTCAATTCGTAAGTAACTCCCGAGGTCTTTTAAGAAATGCGTCAAATTCTAAATAGTGAAACGAATCAAAAACAGTAGGATTGATGTTCTATAGTATATGCTATCTTTTATAAAGTAATATTTTAAAAGATCAGTCTACTATTTCGTATTTGTATATTTTGTGTCAAAATTGAAATAATAAATGCCCTGAAATAATACATGTTCAATAATATCTTGACTATTCTTAACGCAGCACAAAATCACCTTCGTTATTATTCATCATGATCACATCGATTATTACGATATAAATTAAACATTATCTGTGCCCAAACATAGTCATAGCAATACGGTATCAGAGTATGTGGACAACAAGTTAGAGTAAAATGTTATAATTCTATAACAATAACAGTACTTTAACAGTGATATATTTATTTATTAATGTTATGGGAAATAAATATAATTATACCTTTTACGTTGACTTCGTACAAAATAGACTTTTCGTCGAACCCGTTATTTGCAAAACAAATGTAATACCCGGATCTAGTCGCTTGTATTCCATTGATCTTGAGTATTTTATCTGTTGTTCTGAAATTGTATAATGACTTTATTAGATACTTCACAAGTATTATGGGATATGTTTAAATTAAATATGTACGGTATAACAGTATATTAAATATTCATTGGGCCGTTTCTCATATACAAATTTTTATTGATCAAATAATAAATGCCTTTGATTTGGAGTGGGCCTTTATTATGCCCTTTACAAAGTGCCAAACAGCCTAATATTGTAATGTACGAGTATATAAATATTTTTATAGCATGCTTTCTGTGCTGGATGTGATAGACGAAAAATATCAACTAAAAAATTCGAAACGAATTCATCAAATATACAAATCTTTAGCAGGCAACAAGCATAACATTACGAGTAGTACGTATTCAAAGGTTCAACATTCAAAGGTAATCAATCATTAGCCCAAAGTCTTTATAACCTCCCTAACTCACTCGTATTGCTATCCACGAAAATGATTTAGCAGCAATTCGATTTATATATTATGTACCTAAATTGATCTACTTACCCCAAAATCTTAGCGATACTCTTTCCCGAATCTAATCTAAAGAATTTCCAAGTAATGTTCGGTGTTGGTATTCCGCTAGCATCACAAAGCAGCACCACTTCACTACCCACGTCTGGATAAAGTGGAGTATTCTTGGGGGGCTCTATTTTTACTGGACCTGATGTAAAAAAAAACAATCACAAATCTGTACTCGTTCAGTTCCAATAAAATACGTCACACAAATCATTAGCCCTTCCAAATCTATTGCTGGACATAAGGCCCCCCCGAGTGTTTTTGCTCATAATCCCTGCGCTGGGCATTCGTGTTGGACATACATCAGCCAATGGTAATAAACAAGTTATTAATATTATTACCGTAAACATACAAAGTAGCGTTTTTTGCATCGCTACCGTGATAATTTTTTGCCTGACAGGTATAGTTCCCTCCATCTTCCGATGCAGCTACAAACCTGAAACATATATATATACATACATATTTAGTTATTTTCAGCAATAGATCTAAATTACATCAGAACTACAATTTGGTGATGGTTCTGCAAATCCCTAATGAAACCTAGGGATATACGTGTATATGTAGCAGCTCTTAAAAGTATAAAAACTGCAGCACTTCTATAAAAGTATACCTACTTAATAAAGTAGGTCTATACCAACGATGGGTAATAACCCATCGTTGGTATAGACCTGTTGTAATACTGTGTTTATTTCCGTGTTCTAGAGTGGAGACTACGACTTGGCAAACGTAGCGTAGGCCGCCCTCCAGGTAAGTGGAGTACGCAGGATATACGCAAAGTAGTTGGATGCGAAGAGCAGAAGATCGAGCTCAGTGGCTAGCCATCGAAAAGGCCTATGTCCAGCAGTGTTCCACACTCTCCCCTTTACTTTACACGATCTACACGAGCGATATCCCCAGGCACCCTACGACGCAACTAGCTCTATACGCGGTTGACACTGCCCTCTAATACACCCACCCCAATCTCCCAATCATGGGAAAGCAGGTCCAGGATGCAACCAACGCCCTCAGCGAATGGTTCAGAAAATGAAAAATAGGTGTAAATCCAGAAATAAGCACAGTTGTCTGCTTCGGTAAGAAACAGTTCAGAGTCAAGAAGGACGGCCGCACTCTGCGACCTATACAATTGTTCAACAAACCCATACATTGGACCAACGCGGCCAAGTACTTGGGGGTCACCTTAGACACGCGCTTATCTTATAGTAAGCACATTCGGACAGTCAAAAATAGGGCAGCTTTCGTACTAGGAAGAAAAGATGGGGCTTCGCTCGGAAGTCCGTCTATACTTAGCCTATGTCTGACCCATCATGACTTATGCCAGCATCACCTTTGCACACGTAAAATCAGTTAACATCTTCCAAATATTACAAAACCATTTAATGCGGAGAGCAACTGGGGCACCCTGGTACCTGCGTAATGTAGATCTCCATAGGGACCTTCACTTAGATACGATATCCAGTTCTTGAAGAAGCAAGCCGTGAACTACTTCGACAAGGCTGACGTTCACTCAAATAAACTCATTAGGAACACTGTCTCGTACCCCCGCCGTCCAGCCGGGGTTAAAGCTCCCCTCAGGAGACCGAGGCACGTAATAAATGACCCTGACGACGATATAACACTGGCAAATAAGTCTCCTCCGGAGGATTCGTCACCCTCCCAGACACTACACAACCACCACATATTCACGCACTATACCCGCCGCCGAGGACGAAGACACCGCGTTTCATACGGCAGACGTGTGGCGTCCCCGTATTTTTGACCGTCGCAGTACCATTGCCCTTCGAAAACCACACACCGTGTCGATCGTGCCGATCGGTCGCACAGCCCCTAGTCCCTCTCTGGGCGGAGCCGGAGCTCCAGACCGTGCTGGGCCTCACTCCTGCCCCTCCCCACATCCCTAACCCAGGCGGAGCCACTTGGGCTCGCCACTAAAGCCCGGTGAAGCTGTAGAGGCCATTAGGGTCCACAGCATAAGACAAATAGAAAAAAAAACCGTGAGTTTGTGAACCGTGTTTTCGGAAAAGATTACGAACGGTTCAACAAGTGATACAAGCAAGTGATTTCTGTGAGTACCAGCTATACATTAGAGAGTAAATAAATAGTTTGTACACTCTGAGAGCATCTTTCAATCGTCGTTCTCTGCGAGTACATTGCATCGTTTCCAGCCGCCGATCTATGTACCTATACGTAACAAGATATTTATCACATTAAATCATAATGACTATGTTAAATTTCTCACCTTAGAGAGTTGTCCTTGAATATTTTGTACATCTTGTTATTTGTAATCAATGTACCGTCCTTGAACCATTCAACATCTGGCTCTGGCTCACCAGTGACTTCGCATGAAAGTGTCACTTTATTGCCAATTTTCACCGCTTCTGGCTGTTGGACGTTTACATTTGGGGCATCTGTACAGAGTTTGTTTTTGATTAATTCTTTAATTTTCGATGTGATAAAAAGTGCATGGTATGCTTAAAAGGTGTGGGTAACATGGAATGCCCAGATTTTAAGTTCGTAGGTACCAGAAAAACGGCAGTTCAATAAAAACACTTAATAAATATTTGTTGTATGCATATAAAATCTTTTGATTTTTGATTTTTTGTTTTTTTTTTTTATTCTTTGAAGAGCAGTGATAGCCTAGTGGTTAAGAATTCAGCCCCTCGCTCCGGGGGTGCCGGGTTCAAATCGCGTGTCGGGCCTGGCAGTGGGCTGGTCACATATGTCCTAGAAACAACGTCCGTTGAAGCAGACGATTTCTTGAGTAGACGCTGCGAATAGCCAAACGTACTAGAGTCCCCTTCCTACCCGTTGGACCGACGACCTTAAAAAGACGGGCGATAGTCGCTATATAAGATCTGTAGGGAATCGAGCGTTGTGGCACATCTTGGGAAAGGCCTATGTGAGGCAGTGGAAAAGTAAAAGCTGATGTGATGTTGATGAAAACGAATACTTACAACCTTAAATGGATACTAATATGTAATTAAATCAGACATGGTTAAAATTGTGTAGCGTATGGTCTTAGAAAATAAAAATATTATTTTATTGTACACACATTCCACAATCAAATCAATTGCATAGAAGTCTTTTCCGGCTACGTTTTCTGCCTTGCATTTATATATGCCAACAGCATCTTTGTCGACAGGATCTATACTAATATTTTGATCGGTTTCAGGCAGCGTTATGAATTCTTTAGCGTGTTGTCTTTTGAATGTCCAAGTAATTTGTGGTTGTGGCAGTCCTCTTATTATTCTGAAGAAAAAACCAAGCCATTGAAATCATTCGCTATTTTATGTATCTTATAATAACATTCAAAGATAGTTTGCTTGAAGTTTTTGTGCACGTCGAGTTTATAGAAGTTTTTGAATCTCCACGGAATTTCCACATTAATTTTTCTGTTTGTATATTGCTTTAAACATAATAATAATTGTTGTCTGATCGTTATTATGCAATTGTTCGCCTGTGTAACAATCCTTTAGTTGGTTAAATTTATTATTGATTGTGCTGTTTTGTCGCAGGATCAATTATACACATTCGAACTGAAATCGATATTATTAAGTTTCATAATATGAAATTAACAATTACTTGCAGGATATATCGATTTTTGATCCTTTGCTTGCTATTTTAGTCCTTTTGTGCTTGTCTATTACGGGAGGGTCTAAAACATAGGAATGAAAAGATTTGATCAATTACTAACGTATCGCAATTTCTACACCATAAGAATACATAATAAGGTCAATATGGTATTAATGTACTATATGTTGTGATTGTTTAAAATATTACATTAAATTCATGTATCTGTCAACATTACTTAAGGCAAAAATAAAATTGTTCCTTGCGTCACTATCATATCAGATTTGATTTTATTTATTTCTGGTACACCTAAGACTGAACTGATACATTACACATGTTCTATCTGATACATAAATATGTAAAATGACTCTTACGACTGTCAAAAGTCTGACATATAGAATGTGACATGTCATAAAAACAACAATGACGCTAGTAAATACTAACATTGGACTACCAATTCCGTTTCATGGGAATCTGTCCCAACACTATTTTTTGCTTCACATCTATAAACACCAGCATTTATTAAATCTGCAGAGTCCATACTAATCTCCTGTCCAGTGGCCGCAATACCATTGAAAGAATTCATGTCTTTATTTTTGAATTCCCAACTAATGATTGGTTCAGGTAGTCCTTTTATGATTCTAAAAGCAAATACACAAGTCAGAAACTTTGTAATGAGTTAATTATCTGTTACTGTAAGAAGCAAGGGTATGAATGAGTATTGTTTCTTTTGGAACGCAATATCATAGGTTTTACACGTACCTGCACGAAATTACAGCTTTTAAACCTTCTTTGGTTGCTATAGTGGATATGCTTTTATCAATCACCGGCGGATCTAAAGTATGTGAAAGATCAAAAACATACATTACTTATTTTGCTTGTACACCTCTATTTCTTAAATAAACAAAACTATTTAGGTTATACGAACATTGAACGACAAGTTTGGTCTCATGGGAGTCTGCTCCAACAAGATTTTCTACTCGGCATCTATAAGTACCAGCATTGGTGGAATCTGCAGAGTATACAGTAAACTCTTGTCCTGATTCTGATATATCAACATAATCATTCGAGTCTTCCTTCTTAAACTCCCATGTTATTAGCGGTTCTGGAAATCCTTTTATGAGCCTACAAAAAATACAAGAATTCCGCAATTATTAATGATTAATAAACCCTTATTTATCAATTTTAAGTAATACATAATAAATGACTAAGTTATAACATGCGAATAATATTTTCTTTGATACCTGCATGGCACGATTACTTTCGCTCCTCGTGTGACGACCACGATTGATTTGCTTTTATCAATTTCTGGGGAAGCTAAAATCATACTTACAAAGAAATATAAAAATATCGTTTTTCATGATTGAATTATATAGGAGTCCTTAAAATATTAAAATTCAATTATTTTGTTTAATTTGTTTTTTAAATCTAATGAATCCTTCACCTTAATGCATCTGCGGACGATTCAAGCACTTAAATAATATATAGTATTGTAAATAGTAACTTTTGCATGTTAGTTATGTCATTATAAGCACCATGAAATGGCTCATAAATTGATATGCCGTGTACTTACGGGCTAAATACCTTACCTGAATTAATTATTCAGATATTTGGTATGGGTTGAGTGACAAGTGCATTCTCTTAAGTCTAAACTTTGTGCCAGTTAACATTATTGAGGGAGTGGCATTTATTAATGTAGGTATTATACCTTTTGGATATTCATGTGGTGTAACTGGAGTCGGGCTTATTCTTTTATACGTATCACCGTTCTCATCTTCAACTAGAATCTGAAATACGATTAATATTAAATTCCGTATAGTCGTTAATTTTTACGTTAAAACCTGTTACATTTTTACTTGCCTCTATTTTGAAAATGTGGTTCGGCGGCTCAAATGGTTCACTAATATACAACTTGTCCTTTTCGCTCACAACATTCGTATTTATCTTTTGTAATTCTTTTTTATTCATATCGAGTATAGAAACTGATTTTAAATGAACATCAGAATTGTTTATTGTTTCAAGTTTAATATACAGATGTGATTTCATACCTGTAATATATCAATATTTTATAAAGTTATTAACGTCAATATGTTATTAATAAATTATAAGTTGTCAATAAGTGTTTAGAAGTATTTCAATCAGAGTTATCCGATATTAACATCCGATATTAATCATCAAATTAATTGCACATTAGTGTAAACCTAAATACATTTGTTCATTTCCACAAGCCATCGTCATGCATCG
>DWEC01003662.1:0-10422 GCA_018245735.1 Microceris miodesmiata
CGAAAAATACATGACTGAAGACAAGTCAATGGACTTAGACTCCGCTGATAAGAATAGCATTAAGATGATAGCAAAAATTCAAGCTAACCTCAATGAAAATACAATGATAAAATCACCCAAGACTCCAATGGACGCTAGAACAAACGCCATGGACCATATTGATGTTGAAAACCCTACAGTTAGAAAACGTAGATGTTCTATTCTGGACATCGAGAAGAAGTTTTTAAATCAAGATACAAATTTGGTTCAAGGAGTAGAAATATCAAAGAGTGCTAAAATTCCTTCTGCTGTTAACCAATTTCCTAATCGTGCAATGTTTTCACCACAATCGAAAGATAATGAATTCTTCGCATTTGATATGATGGCAGTTGATGAAGGTTTCAATAATGATGACATGATAAAACCTTTTACTTCATATCCAGAATTCTTTTTCAAAGAAGATTCTAAAGATCAAGGGGTTCAAGAAACTTTAAATTTGGTTGATAGACTTAGAATGCAACTGAGCTCTAAAAAGCCACCTTCAGTTAATTCCCAAGATGACATAGATGTTGGTGTCGAAAGAGATGAAAAGGAGTTACAGCATCAAAATACGGGCATACTTAATTTGGGTATTACTAAACGTGATCCTTTGATTAAAAAGAGAGGTTTACCACATACAGCGGTTCACGATAGAACATCTTGTAATGAGGAAGTAGATAACCTAATAATTGAATCGGAATCGTCCTCGTCAACTTCTAGAGATACTATAACCAAGGTCATCAAACCGATTTCTATGGAAATTAACGAAAAATGGTCAGATGTACCTTTACATCAAAATGAGGCTTGCATGGAGCATTTAGACGAATCTAAATATGATACTTTGGGCTCTAATAGCGAGGATGGAAAAGAGCCAAATACCCAACAGTCAGATGTACAGTCAGTATCGGAAATTGGAGATACTATATCATTATCTAAACAAAGCGATGACTCGCAGTCGTTATCAGTAATAGACCATTCCGTACACAGTAATGATGTAGAATTAACACATGATAATCAAAATTATGAAAATAATAATTCTGTAATACATTCCGACTGTGCGACTATATCATCTCCATATATGAGCCAAGACTCGAAATGGAGAGAAAGCAAGATAGCAACAAGAAGATCATCAAGCTCTAGCACAACTTCAGAGGCATCCTTGGGTTCACAAAAACCAACTATAAAAACTCATATAACCACTGGCGATTTACACCAAGTCAGTGTGATTCCTGAAATAGATCCATATCCACCATTACCACCATACCCATGTCGAGTGGAACCGCAACTACCCCCATTGCCTTCATTTGCGAGTTATCCTTCCGAACCGTCACCATTTTTAGGTGCAATAGGATCTTTACCGATATTTGCAACAAGTGCTTGTGCTTCATCACAATTGCAATTGCCTTCACCTGCACCCGGTTTGTATGCTCCTGGTCTTACATTCCATGGAGCGCCGCTAATGCAGCCATTGCCCAAACCAGCATTTACGAGTCTTTGTGCGGCAGCGTTTACCTCATCTTCTCAAAATATAGCACTGACTACTGCAATGATAGCCCCGCCGACTCCGAAACCGCTTGATTCTCCTCGGGATGATAATGATGCATCAGGGAGCGACAAAACATCTATACATGTTGTTTCTAGTCCGAGCATTAGTGTCGACTCATATAATGAAGCTAGTAACACAAGGGCTCCTACAAAACTATCTAACGACAGTGACGAGACAAATCTAAGTACGAATACTCAAGAGCCAAAATCTCCGTCAAAATCAAAGTCTATGACTAAATTCCCAGGAAAATCTCCCGGGAAAAGTCCAGATATATCTCCAAAACAAAGTGATTCAAGTAAGAGTAGTAAACGTTCTAGTAATAGAAGTAGTCGAAGCCATCGCGGACGCGGTAGATCTAAAAGCCGTGGACATGGATTTTCCTCTTCTGATTTTTCTGGCAATTCTATTCAAAGTAAACTCGTTGGAACCGTATACGATTTCAATGAAGAGATAGCTAATGATGGAGTTGATATAAAAGCACTGAGACGTCGTTCAATTGATGGGAGAGAGGATAGAAGATCAGAGCATTCGTATAAAGACTCTTCACAGTCTCCTAGTCTGGCAAGTCCAAAACAGTCAAAGCCAAGACCTACGAACGAAACCAAGGAAATAAAACCTTCCACGCCAGACGCTTCTGAACACTCTCAATCTCCTACAAACACTAACACTACGGACAATGCCACTCCTTTTTCAGACGTGAGACCTGTTTTACCAGGTCCTGTCGATATGCGGACATATTCTTTCGAAAATCCTGCTCCCGCTCCTGGAGACGCCATACACAGCCATCTTTTAGCGTTTGCCAGTGGTACAGCCGATCAACATTTAGTTGATATAGACGAAGAAGTAGAAAAGCAGCTTCACACTGAATTAATGAGTAGCAAACCTGAGTCTGGTTCTCCACAGACAAAAATGGCTTCCGAAGCAAATCAACCAGTGAAAGAATCTTTTATTCCTCAACTGCCTAAGGTCTCACTTTCAGATTCAAGAAATCAGTTGAAAGTCAAAATAAAGGGTCCATTTTTGGATGCCAATTATTCGGCTAGTTCAGCTCAGCCTGTAATTCCTCAGCCACCTCCTCCTGCACATGATTCTAATACAAACATGTTTAGCGCATCCAGTAGCGCTTCGTCATCTATGATGACAGGATCTACTAATTTACGACGCATGCGTAAGAAGGAGTTGTTGCGTCAATATTGGACACAAGACATGAATATGGATGATCCAACAAATACATCAATAATAGGAATACAACCTCCTCCAGCCGCGCCTCAGCCTTTAGCCAGAGCCGTAATAACAATTCCGAAAGCTGTAGCTTCGATGACGAGTATACCTACGCGAGAGGATTACAAAATATCAGACGCTCCTGTTGAAAAGAAAAAACGAAAAATCACTAGTGGTGTTTCTAGAGAACTCAGACATTTGTTAGTTAGTATGAAAGATGATGTCGACACGTCAGATGATATGAAACTGTCAACTTTAGCTGGAACTTCTAGCCAAGTGCATAAAAGGCGAAGTCGTATATCTACTAAGCCGAACAGATCAAATGCCACATCTCCCGTTGCTCCAAAACTTAAAATAAAGATAAGTTCCAATGTTGTTCAGCAAGTGAGTGAAGAGTCTCCGGGTTTCCAATTCCGACCTCCTAAAAAACGATTAACTTGTATTCCTAAGCCTAGTTTCGAAGATTTACGCCGCGAGAGTATGAAATATCGACGTAAGGTAATGGCTGACTTCGAAGAGGACGAGAAACCAAAGTATAAGGCTAATAAAAGCGAAAAGAGGAAAAAGAAGAAAGAGAAAAAGTCGGAGAAAGAAAAACTCCGAGTAGTGAACAGTGAAAATGATAATGCTACTAAATTGATTATTAAAATAAAACGAACAAAGGAGGAGGAGCGCAGCGACAGAGCTGGGGGAGCCGTCGCTGCAGCCGCTGCGGCTCCGGAGCCGGTCGTCGATCCCTTCGAGCATTTCGACCCGACCGCGCGGGACCCGTTAGCCATCGATCCCCCCATGTATTCCGATAATTCGAGCGTTGTGCGTAAAGTTCGAACTGCAAAGGTGACCCCTATTCGATTAAAATTAGCGCGAACCTCGCAAGGTTCCGGTTACGTGATGAAGGAGGCGAGCGAGGGGCCTTCTCAGAGTGCTGCGCCCGCCTCTCCTCTGCCGGTCGCCGTCAGTAAACATTGTGAAGTGAGATGATATAAACCTCGTCATAAAAAGAAAAAAAAGTCCAAACGGTGAACTTTTACATAAAATAAGAGTCTACGATTTTGTGTATAGTAAATGTTAAGTATGTTTTCTTAGTAATAGTTATTAGTGTAGGTGTAGTTAATCTGAATATTATTTATTTGTATAAATGGGAAGCTCAATGTTTAATTTAAAGTTAATATAAGTTGTAAAATACTTTGTACATTGAGTTATGCACAAGTAAATTCTAATGTAGTGTAAATAGTGCTGTTATATATGTTTGTTAGTGTTACAGATTTACTTTGTGCCTCTTATTTTTGAATCTCACTTATTCATCATAACCATGTGATCATATTATAACATGCCTAAAATAAATATTATCACAATCAACATCACAGGTTTCTCATGTCCTGGAAGTATTATTCTTAGTCTTTTGCAACTTTTCACTCCACCTAATTAAATGATATGACTGATATCTTCAGTTATGATTTTTATCAATTAAATTTTTCATTTGTTTTATAATTTTTTTTTTGAAGCTGGACTTCTAAATTATGGGTGATTATATTTATTTTTATCTATTTTATTTAGTTATTGATTAACTATATTCTACTTATTATTTAAGATTAATCAAACTACCATTCAGTTATGTTTGAAATTTCTGTATTTGTAATATGGTGATTTCAGAAACCACTGAGTACTTTAGTATTTAATCGGTCTTATTCGAATCGGAGATTATCTTTTTAGTCATTTTCATTAACGTTGAGAGCGTTCAGCTGTTTCACTGCCAGCCATTCTCTGTAGAACAACAAAATGTAGACAGAGGAGAGGGGGAACTATTGGACAACATAAAAAATATCTTCTGCTTTTTCATTAGTGTACAGTTCACGTTTAGACGAAGCCTGCGTGTTTTTCAGCGAATAAATCAAAATTGACCATCTAAACTATTTAGGAGTTAGTTGTTGTCAGGCAATACTAAACGTAATAGTCGCTGTTCACCTCTACCTTCAATGTTGATGTTCAATATCGTCTGTCAGCTCTGGTTTCAATAATGAGGATGAGGACCTAAAACTATGAAAATATTCGTGTACAAGACGAAACTAAGTGTAAAAGAAGATGTAGTGATTAAGATTTATAAATGGGATGTTCAGTTGGTTCAGTCATGTAGGAGAAATTAATGACAGTGAAACATGAAATTAATTGATAAGACCAGTACGAATGGCGGAGTGTGAGGAGGCAGACATGCGAACATACTTCTATTACATCGACAACATCCTAAAAGAAGGCCGGGTCAAATCCCTTTGACAGAAAATAATGAATGGCTACTGATGAATGTAGAACGAGTGAAAGAAGTCTGTCAGGAAAAATCTGGTAGAGATTCTTAGTCTGCATACCTCTATGGGAAATGGGTGTGACAATGTGTATGTGAACGAGTTTGTCAAATGTATGTAATTGTTTACATCATTCTATTAAAAAACTGGTCATATTAAGATTAGCATGAGATTTAAAATTTACCATTTGCTATAGAATTTACTGGCATTGCAAACAAAATGTAAATGTTTTCCTAAATAGTCTTTGTTATACATTTGAGTGTATTATATTTTTTTCAAGCAATAATATTGATTTCTTTTAGAGTAAAATCATTAATAGGGCTACTATGTTCGAACAGGCGGGCAAAATAACATCTTTCAGGAATTGTCCAAGAACGCCTCCTTTTACCTGTAATTTTTTTCAATGCACTAATGTGTATCCACCAAAGATTTATAATCATGGTTATTTTGTGGAGAGGGCATTATTAACTTTCACTGACAACACCTTTATCTGTTTGGGTAACTTAGGAAAAGCGAATGGAATTTTTAATGTCATGAAGGGGCATTTGATACGCCCAGCGTTTAATGTCATTTTATAATTTTCAATCTCCCATGTTCTCTACACAATTGTTTTTTTTTAAGTCTCAATTTGCATATCATTTTGACAACTTGAATTTTGTTAATTTTATTAGACTGATTGGTTTTGGATGTTCAGTTTTGTGTAAGAACATTATGTTAATACTTTGTGCAATATTTGGCAATACTCATTGTGTATAGTTGCTGTTGAGGGAAACTAGTTTTGGGTATTTTAGATGATAAGCACATCACATTCACTTTTATGATAATTTTCAATAGAATATCATTTTCGTCTCACTGTGCTAACATTTCAAGCGTATGCTAATAGGTCAAGGACTGGTTGCATGTCATACATAGCTATTGCAAAAATATTTTGTAATAAATAATTTATTACATGATTTATTTATTAGGAATACACTATTATCACTTTCTGTTTTGGGTGCTATTATGTATTTCCTTTTGTATCTGTATGAACCACTTTAAAAATTAGTTTTTTTTTTATTATTTAAGGCTGTATTAATTTGAATATGTTTATATTCAGGTTAATATAACTTTTGAGATAATATAAAGCGCTTCATATACATCAGAATTTAACTAGTGAAACATAACAGTTCATTTATTCGAGGTAATAGTTGTAGCGGTAATATAGTGCTTCATGTACATCAGAATTTTATCGTACTGAATAGTAGCAGCTCACTGAAATTGTAAATAAATAGAAAGTTACAAGTTACATAATAATGACCTAATGCCGTAGACCTACATTCTGTAAGGATCTGTAATGTAAGATAGAACAAGTTTTTATTGGTAAGAAATCAACACAAAGTATAATAATAAGACATTTAAAGTAGTAATCAAAGTAATAGTAGACTTAGCATTGGTTTATTTTTGCATTTCAATATATAATGATGAGGCTGTAACCCCAAACAACATTTGTGTGACATCAGATTCTTTCAATATTCCTTCGTACATTATTTTTTAATTTAACCGGCTATTGGTCAAGTTTTCATTTCATTTCATCTTAATAATTCTAATATTTATAGAACTCTGAATTTATAAATGGAGCATTGACACAGAAAGTGAAACGAACAAATGATGTATATAGGATTATATTGGGCTAGCTGCTTTGTAAATATAACTATGTTTAAAGCACTCAGCAGTTTAATATGTATATTTAACTTTGCAGACACTACATTTAAGGAAGTTTGTTCGATTGAGCAATGTGCTTTCTAATTATATCTTATAAAATTAACGATAACTTTCACTCATGACATGCGGTATAACTATTTTCAAAGAATTGATGTTTACCTATTATTTTAAATTCTCATCATATGTTCGATTAAAGTACAATTTCAAAAACCATAACTGCGTACATTGAAAGCTTATATGTATCTATAAAATGTATCTATAAAAAAAATGTATCTATAAAAAAGTGTGAACACAAATAGTTCAAAATTTTATTGTTTTTTACTAATAGTAATAATGACATTGACAAGGGTCACTTATTATAGGTGTAAGTTTCAAGCGTATTGTCATTACATTACAGATTGCAGGCAACTACCCCATGACATTGAGACAGTTACGTTGTCTCATCAGCTGTGTCTCCCATTTGACATTGTTATTCTGTCGTCACGCCAGGTCCCTCATGAGTAGGCAGAAATGTTTCCATACTTACCGACCTGGCGTGTTTCTTCTAAATTTGTCATTCTCTTCATAAATGCCCGCCAGTTACGGAGACGTCTGACTCTATCATCCAGTGTCTGAGCTCTTCGGTAGTGATAATCGATTTTTGACCTCTCTCGGTAAAGGCATCCATTCAAGTCCGCATTTTGTATTTATTTTATGATGCACCTTACTAGTACGCCGCGAAATGGTTATCGGAAAAGAAACGTTCCCTCCATAGTAATTTTGTTAGTCATTTTGCTCGAGTAGTCAATGTTACTAGACGTTCGCAAATTGTGATCAGTTTTTTAAATAAAATTTACATTATTTTTTTAAAACCGCTCGGCTTTTTAAAAGTCATTCCGAAGAAATTTCAAATAACTTGAATTTTTTTTGGAATAATTGTAATTAAAAACATTACAATATTGAATAAAAAAAGCAGCCAGCATCACTTTAATTTTAAGTTTTGTCACATTCCAAGAAACTATTGATTCTTTTTATTTTTAATTATTGCCGGGAGTTTCCCACATTAAGACACGAATGAACAGTTAAATTCGACAAAACCATAGTATTTCATGCGTTTTGTAATTACAACTTGCAAAGTAAAACACTTCAGTCGTTAGCTTCGTCGCAGCATCTTTTTTTTCCACCAGTTTGATTACATTGGATCTACATATGAAACATTTTGTAAAGAATCACATATCAATCGTAATCATTTGTTACCATACATTACAAATAATAATAATTATTATTATAATTATAATTAATATTAACTCAAGCCGAGCTCATAGTGGCTAATGTATATAGATTTTAGTGGAGTGTGTAAATTCGATGTAATTTATGATTTTCAATACAGTTGTGTTGTATTAAGTGAAACTGCTCTATCTCAGAATAGTTTTGTGATGTACATTCGTTAACAGCAACAATTAATACAACCTGTACTATCGTTTTTGACACTGATTTTTGTTTTTTTTTTAATACGCTGTTTGTATCAATAATTGTATTTATTATCTTGTACAAATTGTTTTAGAGCTGTATCTTTCTATTTTATTGATATAAAAAAAAATTACATTGATAATCAAATATTATGTACATTGTAAAATATAATGTATTAACGATCTGGTTCAGTGCGGGCTCGGAGCAAGCGACTATTTGTAAATAAATAGATTTTAATAACAATAGTATTATAATTATGTATGTACGTTAGCGCGAGAAAGTTCTGGAAGAACTTCAGTAAGGCCGAATCGTCATTGTTTGTGGTCGAGTAGCGTTATAACGGACCCCGAATTAGAGCTTAATTATAATGTTAGTAATTAATATAATTTACTAGTTTAATAAAATATTCTATTTCATGTAATTAGTCATAGATGATGCATGCACGAGTACACTTGTAAACCGTGTTTAAACAAAATAGTCTACGTAATCGTAAGCTGTCTAGCACTACGATTAATATGCAGATTTGTAAATAACACTAGGTATTTGTCACTCCACGCGAGTTGATCTTATAGCTTGCTTGGAGCCCGTCACCGCTGCCTCTTATTACGACGTTATCGTTGCGAAGTCACTCGGGATTTACACAGACAATGATAAAAATGCCTACGGTTTGTTAAATTTAATTTCACGTAAGCTAATGATCCGCCAATGTATCGTCGATGCACTCTGCGTACGAGAGCTGATACTTGAAAATACTAGTCTATATAATTTCTAGGCTGTACTACTCGCCGCGAAATAAAGTAACACACATACTCGGAGAAATCTGTCCAGGACGTGGTTCGAAAGATTTATGAGATTGATTGCATAAGAAAATGCTGCCCCTTGGTACTGGTTGTCGCTTCTAATGTATATTAAGGGTTTTGAAAATAATGTGACCTACGTACGGCTTTCGTTGAACGTATATAATATATTATGGTCGAATGAATTTTGATCGTTTCCGTTCTCGCGGGTATAATTAGAGTTAATTAGAGTGTATCAATTTTTTTTTAATATTTCGCTCTGATGTTTTATAAGATATTATCATATCGATATTTAATCGTAGAAATAAACTTGGCGCGCGCTGTGTTCGCATGAATGCGTCATTCATTCGTGAATGATACGTGGGTTGTATTTAATGGAGCGATGGTTCGATTAATACGATATGTAATGTTATAATATAATTCATGTGTAATATAAAAATTGTATTGATGTGTTTAAAAATTTTGCTGTTGTATATATATAATTCAACTCGAATCTGATATTTAATATCGAATATAGTATTCAACGGTAGTGCGTAGTGTTACACGTGAGATTACGGGCATCATGTTGTAATTTTTGTCTTAAATGCAGAGTATTTGACTATTTTTCGAAGAACCTGTTAACAGGAAACTGTTTCAATGTGAAAATTTGTTTTTTTTTTTTTAGTACGGATGCTTAAATTGGTAATGAAAAAAAAATACTCTTAACTGTTAGTCCAGAAATAAACAAAGCTTGGAGTCATTAATTAAACTGTCCCGAAAAACAATGTGTACCAAAAAATTATACATACGTCCAGAAATTTAAGTTGTAATTATTTTAATTGCGATATCTTTCGCGTGAAAAATCAAATAATACTCATACTAACTTTTAACCTTATTTCGTATATTTTTTTTCTTCTAGTTAACATTGCGTATATTTCTTTGCCTTCTAGTAACACTTTGAATTTTTAAATTTTCAGTACGTTTAAAATTGTGGCAATGATTAGCAATGGTATTGACGATATTTTATCGTACACACGAAATTTGCATTTTCGTGATGAACGATCAAAAGTCAAATAGTCATGTACTCGTATAATGATTAATAACAAAATCACTAGATATGATCGTGTTTCGACAACGAGAGAATTATTCGATACATGTTTTATGCTTATAAATTCGGTGTGTAGATTGTGTCTCTTGGAAACGGACATCGTGTTTGTTTGTGTATGTCGGTGTTTATTAAATGTCACTAGATTATTTTTACGCACAAATTTGTTCACAGAAGCTAAATCATCACATTTCAATAAAATTAGGTCGACCATTACCTTGTTACTGTGATTTGTTTTAATTTATACCGTACAGTTTAAGTATATATTTATGTCATGGTTTTTGTATTTGAGATTCCGAATGCTGGAAA
>DWEC01003663.1:0-10420 GCA_018245735.1 Microceris miodesmiata
TATATTCGTAGTAGGATAATAAACAATTTTAATAATTTATTGTAAAACACGAAGCGATTAAAAAACTTTTAAACGAAGTGATTTTTAGTTGAAGAAAAAACGTTAGTTAAATCGCGTGTAACCGGAGCAAATGGGAAAAGATCGTCAGGAACAAGATGGATCCGAGACAAGGTCATACCCCCAGCATTAACGAATTGATGCCAGAGAGAGGAGTTAAAGAAAGAAAAGTATATATCTCGTACATCAATAAGAAATATTTATTTCTTTATACATAATTATAGAGCCCTTTTACTCGTATTTAAAAACAGGACTTGTCCACCACATATTTTATAATGTAGGTACTTCCGAAAAATGTATGTAGTCGCTTACATTCTAAGGAACAGAATAAAAATAGAATGTCATATAAAATATTTATACCAATACGCAACAATCTTGATGTATTTGTGCTTCAGTTTTTCTTCCCTTATTTCTTTGTTCCACCGAATAGTAACTAATTTCCCATATCACACCCGAATATTCCCCGTATTCCCACATATTAGTGATCAGATTGACAATCTACGGTTTCTATTTCCTTGATACTTGACATTTCCTTTACCCCACGTACGAGTCAAACTCTTTCCCTTTGATAACTTCAATATCAACACAAAGTAATAATATCACAACACACATATCATCATAAGAGCTTCCATTATATCGTGAACCGTGAACGGCTGTAAGGATTTATTTTCTATACGGTATTAATTTCGAAAGTATTTTGATAGAAGGTGGGAATTTTAATTATTAACATAATTTATAATGTGTAGCGTACTCATGAAAATAATATTGTCTTATGACTGCGTTCCCAAAGCGAACGTTGAACAGAAAGATATGTTGTGTAAAGCGATAATGATTTCGAATTTCTCTTTATTGTTTCTCCATGTATCTTGTAGCTAGTTCAAGCTTCGTTTAGCGCACAATAACAGTATCCGTTCGTTTGTAACATAATACGTGACACGGAATGGATGGCAGTTATCAAATGTTGCAGAGAACGTAAAATATACAACACGAACTATATTGTTTTTTTTCTACGTGATTTCTCCTCTGTTCGGACTTTAGATGAAAGTGTATTGTTAAGAATGGTGTTTTTTGTAAAAGTAGCTACCGCTGGTAAGAAATCGCTGTATCCAGAAATAATTGTGTTTGAAATAAATGAGAATTTTAAGTTCTTACTAGAATCAGTCACCAATATTATGTCCCCTGAGGATAATATAGAAAGTCATATCTTGGTGGCTATTTCTTATAATAATAATCTACTTATCAAAGGTAGTAGGTCTAATCCTTTCACTATTAACCCAAAAGGTAAAAAAATCTGGACATTTTATATAAGGATATCGCTTATATTCATCGTCATTTCGTGTCGATTCAAAATATTTTACACTATGTAACGTTCAATGTAGAGGAAGTCTGTTTAAGTAATGATGTATACATAAGTTCTTATGGCTTTTGCAAATCTGACAATTGATTGCTCTGCAATTTAAATAGAGTGTCTATACTGCTATATAGAATGTAAATTATGTAATTACTCTGATCTCTTTATGATAAAATGTTAAGAGGTTTTGAAACGTTTTTTTTTATTTAGAAATAAGTTCGCCTTTGGCTGCAATTTCAGGTTTCCTTCCGATATTTTCATTGTGTTATATTAAACGATAGTTACTGATTTGTATAACGTTCTTGAGTTTGTGCTTTTCTAGGTGACACTGCGATTTTTTACATTTGCAGTAAGGTTACTATTGCAGGAAAAATCCAATTTCAAAACGCGGTATCATGCGTTGCGCGATGACCAAATATTATTGTCTCATCCGTACACGACAGCTTCCTCAATAATATAAACTATTATTTTGAAAAATATACTGACTGTACAAATACAATAATACTTGATTGCACATCAAGTCAATGAAAAACATCAAGAAATAATACTATCAAAAGTTTATCGGTATTTTTTGAGATTCCTTTAAATTCAAATCACAATATTTTACAGTGAACGTGCAACAAAGGTGGCCTGTATCCATAATACAGTATTTGTCAATAAATTGCCGAGTCATGTACGATTATTACGTCTTCCCTATTTCGAAGTACATTTCATTGTGTGATCTGAAAATGGTACCGTTTTGCCCGTTTGCGAGATGGTACGTGACTTGGAATACATGACGGTTATCAGAGCTCATGAAGTCCGCAAATATCTGTCACATATTTCTTTTGCTAAGCAGAGTATAGGGGAGGATATCCTCAAATCGAATACATATCAATATCTATATAATTTAGAACTAGCTTTCCCCTCCATTCGCAAGTTGTATGTATATAATTGGGCAATTGGCTTAGGTTCATTCAATAAATTTTATAATTTCACAGAGCTTTGTGAACGTAAAAAGAACATTTATAAAAAGAGAGGTAGCAAAGATTTTTTTGCAAAAGAAAATAGTCCATGTCTTTCCTCAGAGTTCAAACGGTAGCAACATAAAATTATATCAAAATCGATTATTTTTTATGGGAACAGAGTACCAAACGTGCAGACAATAGCTACAAGTTGTAACTGCTGCCTGCTACTGCGGCATAAAAATAGGTTTGTTACTGCTAGCCAGTATTGAGTGGTTCAGTCGTGTGAGCATATAGAATAATTGTTAATATTATCATCATATTACGATGCCAGGTTCCTTAAGTGACAGGCATAGAGAACCAAGTGCAGAATATCCATACAGGTTTTTTTTATATTTTTATCGACTATTCGTACAATTGATTAACACTTTAGTAACATACTCGAAAGACCTACTTGTATTGTTGTCTTTAAATGGCGCTTAATCCCCATATCTTTACACTAGGAACTCATGCAAGACGGGGACCATGGAACACAAAGGAAGGCACATAAACGCTTTGTAGTTTGTTGCAAGCTTTCAGTTCGTTGCATCATAAGCTGTGTTTGTATTTTGTATATATGTTTGCATTCTTAACTGTTAAAGAATAGTATGTAGAATAAAACGTTGGGCGGCAAATCTTTTAGATATGGTTTCTTGTATCGTTATCCTCTTCAGTATAATTGCTGTAGTCTGGATAACTCGGAGTCTGGATTTGTGCTCGGTGTATGGCAATGGACTTACCAGCTAATCCATTGTGGGGCTTAAACGCAACTATTGAACCGTGGGAGTGTTCTACACTTCTCAGCCTACCCATTCGTGAAGTTGCGTTTTTATAGTAACTGCTGTAGTGCTGTAGTAGAAGCACTATTGCTATCACCATTAGTCTCGTAGCGAGAATCCAATATTTATTACCAAACTTGAAGTATTTGTCTTTAAAAATTTTTTTGCAATTGCGTACAAAATTATGCTAATTTATTTACATAAAATGTCATGTATGATAAGTAATTAGAATAATATACGAGTAATGAAGTATAGCAGAAATAGTATAAATTATGATTACCTCTATATAATTCTATAGCAATAAAATATAATACATCAAATCCAACTAATATTCTAACAACCTTATCCTTTCAATATTCCCAAGTTCTCATATGAAAATTTATTACTACTGAAACTGTTTCATGTCCCATCTTTATTCCTAAAAGGTTTTCTTTTTAGCATCCTTCAGGGTGTAATGAAAAGGTTTTCACGTCTTTTCGGGTTCAGACTCTCGTTAAAAGTTGTTTCGTTATCCGTTCCATTAAGATTCATTTTGACAGGGGAATCGTGTTACTAAAAAAATAGTCTAGAATTGTTTGTAAATAAATTATTTTACGAACGTAAAGGACAGAACGATGACTTATTATATTATACAGAAAAAAAGAAAAATTTTTGTCAGCTGTCGTAACAAGGCTGTAACGACACCGCCTTGAATAAATCCTCTATTTTAAGAACATTTCATATATAATTTGATACGGAATAAACACCTTCACTGGAACCGTCACACTCTTATTATATTTTTACGGGAGACGAGTAGGCTACAGTGGAACTTTAATAGGGCCAAAAACACACACACAAAGTGTACATAACTGTAATATAGTGACACGTACTCGTATATCGTATACCAGTTTCGTTCGTTTTTAAAATAACCGTATAAGTTAAAATGATCGCTGCTGTCTATGGATAAGAGGTCATAGCTATTAGTACTGGTCATGTCACGTGACATTTGATTATGGTAATACAGACAGAGCGATGTCCGGTTGCGACAAATGGTGCCGGTTCTCGCCGCAAATTAATGATTAATTGTCACTGGATAATTTCAGCTTTCAATCAGTAAAATCCACGAAGAACTAACAACTGATTAAAATTCTCTCGGCTTATTCCAATCTAATTAGGTACCACAGTTGGTTACTATACATTTGTTAAGGGCGCTCAGACTTGTTATTATTATGTTGAACTAGTCGTTAAACTTGCCTGAAATTTCCTCCAGGGCGATTTGTACATCTTGAGACTCACCATTTCGTTAGTAACTAATAAATTATCTGTGCGGAGACAAGCAGCGAGCAATGTTTATTTACGTTGTACGATACAATTTATATTTATATTTAATACATAATATGTACATACCTTCTTACTTTCTTTCTGACCCATTTAGACCTGAACACGGGCCTCCTTTCATATTGAGAGGGTTAAGCATAGTTTGCTATGCTAAGTGCGGGGTGGTAGACTTGACACGTCTTAGATTTTTTTTTAAACTCTAATGTATGCAGATTTCCTCACGATGTTTAGCATATACCTACATAATGGTATATTCATTAAATTATGTTTGTGACATTATATGTTATTAATATCAAGGCCACCCATGGCATTGTCTGCATAGACAATGACATGACCATTTGAGACATGACCATTCATGTCCCATGACATTACACAGTTGCAGCAGAACAGAATGACGTTTATTCACGACAGATGGCGCTGGCCGTGAACGCATATGATTAATCGTTGACGATTAATCGATTTCAGTGTTCAATCAACTGAATCAAAGACGCTGTGCTGGATTTATTAAGTGATCATATCATATGAATATGTATAAAATCCATTTAGGTATAAACATCCAAAAGAATCTATCTAGTCTTCACTAATTATTGTAATTTTGGCCCTAAGGTTATGTAGTTTCGCTCGTCCTTTTTGTTAAAAGGTCTGTTTAGTTAGTGTTCACACAATATGGCTGTCGTACCTGGATTTACATATTAATTACCAAAAGCGTACGCTGTCCGCTTGAGACAACAAAACCTAATTTAACCTGTACACCAGTTGATTTCTCTTATAAAACATCTATTCAAATCCGAGAGGTCTTTAAATGAATAGGCCTTGCTATTATAGGTCAAGCTGAGCGCATCTGGGATGACAAGACTGATCGGGAATAGGTTATGATAGATCACTTTGGGTTGTTCCAACAATAGCAGCTAATTGATTTGATTCGAGTTTCAATGATATATTTATTTGTAATACAATGAGTCAGATTAGAATATACAGAGTTCAGATTCTGGCATACACCTCTGAAAACATACATTGGCTATCTTCATGTTTAGACGTATCGTAGTTCAAGTAACTTAGATAGGAGCATACACGTGGAAGAACCTAACACCTTCATTTACAAAATAGAGTAACAAATAAAAAAAGCATATCTATCGCTATCATTCAGTCACATATTAAATCTTATGGCATAATTCAATGTGTGTGATAACTAAGAGCGCATAGGCGTATGTTGAGTAACTACACATTCTTGATCCTCGCAGCAGGTGCTATCACGTCCGACCGCAGAGCGCATCGCTATGACAAGATTGATCGACAATCGCTCATGACGAATCGCTCTACGCGATGCATGTGATTAATCGGTGGCAGATAATTGATTCTAGCTCGTTCGATTGCTTCTGAACTGGAACGTCTGATTAGAGGTCATTTGCTACACATGACACCAGCCGAATTAGAACTCGCTGTACGTGTAAATCAACGTTATATGTAGTGGTTGATGGAGGTGTTGTCTGCGGAAGACCTGATTGAATGTGCTGAAATTTTGTCTATAGGCTGTATATTTAAAACTAAAGCAATTTTACTTCGAGGTTAATATGGCACTTGTACATTTAACCAAGTTTTTTAAAAAAATATTAAATTATGGCAAAGACAAAGTATATAATTGAAATTGGAGGTATAGGTACGAGTATGTTTCATTTTAGCCATTATGTCGTTGAGGAGGTTGGAATTTTTAAATAATATAGAAAAAGATAGTTTCGGGAACTCCGTACATATACATAATGTAGAGTATGTACTTGAAAGTCGAGAGTATTTAAAAAAACAAATGGAATTTAGGCCTCATTCAAAATTATTTGCTTTAATCGTTGTTGGTTCTAGTTACGGGCGTTCAATGTTGGAAGATTGTTTGTGCTCTAATTCTGGTTTATAAAACTTTAACCAGCGAACAATAGCGTGAAAACGGGGCGTCTTTCCTCCAGTATTGTGGCTTCAGTAATCTACCGACTGTATTGACTTGCTTGTATTATCGATTTGAGTTCCCAAACGATTAGCGTTCCGTAATTGGAATGTATTTTTTAAAATATTCATGAATTTTTATTTTGAATTCTCTTATAAAATTCAAATTTCTCTTATAAAAAAATGTAGATACATTTCGGTGTCTTAATCTCGTGTGCAAGTGTGATATTTTAAGTCCGAATAAAATTTAATAAAAATTACTATTGTCTATAACACGAAATATTTCAATGTTGTGTCGCTATAAAATACATTGCACAAATGAGTAATTTAACTTTTAGTACTAATAATTTTTTTCCCGTAGTTTCTAGTACTTGATCCATTAACATAATTTTGTATTATTAGGGCGGCAAGTGCGCATTCACCCAACCTGGATTTTAAGTAGTTATATCGTTTGTTTAGTGATTAGTTTGTTTGTTCACAACCAACCCAAACTAAAACACAACAAGTGTGGCCCTGGAGATTAACGAGAGAAATACTCACGTGTATGATTCAACGGCTGAAGCAAGGAGGTCGAATATGCCGTAATAAAATACATAATTAATACATAAATACGAATATTGTTTCTCTTCACACAATAAGATGTAATATAGCGCATTTAAACACGTAATTGGTAAATTATTACAATAAAATGTTACTTCTGTATGTTAAATCTTGCCAAAATTGGTTACAGGCAAAGTATATGAGGTGAAACTTCCTAAAAATATACAAAGGACGAAAAGATACATCCGGGATACGGAACCATGCGATTACATTGCAAATCCGCGTGCCCGTCCAACTCAATCCACGTCGCGAAACTTTTCCGTTTTTACCGTTAACGTAACGTATTGATTTATTTCTCTTTACGTTTTTTTTCGTGAAACACCAACAGTCAGTCTACCGTACCACCCTGTATTTGGTGGTCTGTGGTAGCTACTTTTTTTCAACACTCACCTTTTCCCCGGTGAAGTTTAAATTGCTTTAGGGCTCGCGGTCGGTAATTCCTCAATTTTAAATCAGTGGTTTAGTAACGTGTTCATCGAGGTTGAAAAGTGTCGGGAGTGAAAATGCGACTAAACGTTACAGGAACCTTTTAAGTATTGTGGTTAGTGTTGGGGATTATGTAGTTCTCAACGAGAAAGGAAAACACACATGCAATGTTTAAGAGTCTGATAATATTGTGTGAGTAACATTGCAATATTAACGACTCAGTTACAAATCTGTGAAATAAAATATTTGACACAGCCGTATAATAAACTACTTTATTTATATCTAAAGTAGCTTTTAGTTTTGTTATATTCCAATTATTTTATATTAAGTGTTACATAGGACTGGCTGATTTGATAATTTTATAGAATATTTAAATATAGAATAAGAAAAGATAAAATAAAACAAGACAATACAGCAATTGAAGAACATGAACGTATTTTCTGGGTCATCCAAACCAATTTCTAAAATATACCTAAGCGTGCTGGTATACGTGTGTAATACGAATATATGTGTGTAATATGTGTAATACTTTAACTCAATACATATCAAGTTCGCCTGTCGTGTCCGTGGGACGGGTAGACGAGGCTACAGGCTTATTTAATCAAACGTCGCGCGCCTGGTTGGCTGTTTTTGATAAGGGTCGCTAGATTCGTAAGATTTTCTGGTTAACTCGACAAATTCGCGTTCTCTTCGTGTACATAATAATTTTACCCAATAATAATATCATATAGTTATCAGAAAGATTTTTACCAAATATTGTGATTTTTTATAGTCGTATGTTCAGTGTTATTTCAGCAGCTGGTTATAATTTTACTGTATGATAATTTTTTTTTGGAGAGTTTAATCGCAAAGTAAGCAGTGCATTTGCTAGAAGATATTATAATAAATGGATATCTTTAATAGTAAAATGGATATCTGTGTTTTATCTCTAACAGAACTGAAAATCTCCAAGCGCAATGGCACCTGAAGGCTTCATTTATTTCACTGGAGTCTGTGTGCTTAGTATCATTTCAATTGGAATACAATATAATAGGATATACAATATAACATGCATGCACATACCTACATATATGGTCGTTGTGTACACATACATGTACACATACAAATCTGTATATGAACATAAATATTCAATTGACTTTTGCTAATACATCCGTACCTATATAAATATCGCTAGTAAGATGTCAAAGTATATGTATAATTAATTTATCAATGGCCACAAATCTATGCGCCGCCAACAATCAGATCTCTTAAGCTCTTTCAGAGTACATGCGTATTCCTACCGCCATACATTCGAACAGGCACATATTAATTTGACTTTAAGGGAACACAAATTCCCATAGTTAGCAGCGCTGACCGCATAGGGACTTAAAGTTTCACAACCCGGCCCGAAGTTCAGGCTTGCTCTCTGTTAGATAAATTAGTTGAGTTACGTAGTACCAGTAGCTTAGACCACAGAGGTGGTGACTAGGCTTTGGTAAACAGTTTATATTAACATGTAAACTGGTGTATTACGGTTATATAGAATGTAACAAACAATTCACATATTTCTAGTATTACGTAAAGATGTTTCATTGTCTACTAGTTGTAAGACGTAGTGTGTAGGTAGATTAGCGAATCTGGCAGAGGTTGTCCGGTAGAAATCTTGGCTTGCCAGCTTGAAGCGCGTTATACCAATGCAACCGTACTGTGAAACCAAATCAGCTAATAGATCGCGAAAGATCATGCTTGTCTACAAATTCGGCCACGGAGACTAAAAGGCCTGCTCAAGCATGGTTTGAAATATATGCCATTGTAGGTTTCTGTTCAATCAAACCTTTGACAGAGGTTTTCAAGAACTCCTTAAAATCCTTTGTTGGGGATTGAATTCGATGAAGCAAACTGATCTTGTAAACTGTAAGTTTCAATGGACTTGTCAACTCTTGGCGCGCAGCCAGAAATATAACAGATGTCACATCGAGATTATAATACGAAAACTACTACGTTGCAATTGACTTGATACATGACACCTTCCCGTAGGAATTCCCAGCTTAAAAATAATCTCCACATATGTTGCTGACATTAAAAAAGTCTCTCTAGATATGTTCATACATCACGATAGTTTGGTCTAGGGTTGCAATGAGAATTATTAAGTTGGACAGCTTAAAAATCTGATCGGAGTTCCGTCAGAGACTAATTCTGGGTTGTAGCCAGGGTTGTAAAAAGTTGGAAGATATGGCCCATTGGCACTATCAGATATATGTATATTAATGTAGTAAGCTGTTTCTGTAACGTGGTTATGGTGTTGTCGTCTCTTGGCTACCAGCCAAAGTCGAGGCAGATGTGTTTGAGTTGACAATCATATCTTTGCTACCTACTGAGGTCGATGTACTGCCAGAAAAATGGTTTGGTTGATCTTCAAATGTACTCATAGTGTCCAATACCCTATCTAATATGCTATAGGCTGTAAGTTCTATCTTATCACAAATGAATTGTCACGGTTGCTGATATGGAGCAAAGGTTTTGAAGTTATAATAAACTCTCTTATAGGTTTTTAATAAACGTCATTAGGGTAAATATGATTGAGTAACCTTAAATGTTCTACTGCTGGTGATACGCCAATAGACGTTGATGTCGAAGTATACTTAAGGACTTTACTAGCTTGTCTTCAGCTGTATGTTTTGGAACATAACCTGTGTTGCAGCCAAAACTTTGAAATGTTTGCTTTTTTATCATTTAGGATTTCTTTTTTTAGGACGGTTCAGCTTTGAAAATTCCTTCTACAAATTGACCATTATACAAATTCTCATGAGATTGACATTATTAGTAATTACATGCAATGGTATTTATTAGTTTAAAGTTAGAGACACCATGAAAATACAAACGTCGTTAGGAGAGCCGTGTGACGAGAGCTCAGTGTTAATAACCAATATGGGGGTTTGTCCTTTGCCAGCTTATTTTGTTTTAACACAAGAGAAAATAATGAATAAAATGTCTTT
>DWEC01003664.1:0-10420 GCA_018245735.1 Microceris miodesmiata
ATTCGCCTTAAATTTACGAGTGTCGTAAAACAAAACCATTATATAGTCGAGAACCAGTGAAAACGGCTACATATTGAAGACGCTGAAATTACTGTTGAATTGTTGTCGACTGATAGATGATGATAGATGTTACACGACACACTGTTGCATTAGTGCGATTCAACTAAAGCGAGAAGGGTGAAAAATAACGAAAGACTTTTAATTGTTCATATCGTACGTTATTAAAAGTGTAAGTAACTATGAAATTTGCGCAATAAAGTACTTTACAATTACGAAGTGGAGATTTTTGAAGATAACAATTTACTACACGTTGTAAGTAATTGAACTAAACTATGATTGTTATCGTTACACGTTTTGGACATTATCACACACTATCAAGCGTATCATCGAATTATACGGAAAGATAGCCCCGTTGGTCAATTGGTTGCAAGTGCGACTACCGATCGGAAGGTCCTGGGTTGAAATCCCGGGCGATCTAACCTAAAACTTACTAATAGTGACTCCGAGTCTGGATGTGTGCCCGGTGAATAGCAATAGGGTCTCCAACTATGTGTGTGTGCCTTTCATTGTGGAATGTAAACATAACTGGTGAAACGTGGGAGTGTACTACACTTCTCTGCGTACCCTTTCGGGGAATACGGGCGTAATGTAGTTTTTAAGACGCAAAATTATTTGCTTCTCCCTCGCCATACAGCAGAATAGTATAAATATTCGATGCTACCCAACTAGCAATACAATATTGTAATAGAACATAATACATTTTAAAGAAACGAGTCCGACCGTCTAATATTCACCATTTTTTTTTCTTTGACACATGCAACGGCACTTTAAACTCAATGAAAAACTGATATAGTTTTAATTGGGGTTCAAAGGAGGCGGTGACTTTTAGTGACAATGCAGCTGGCGCGCGCTCGGCCGGGCCTGTCACACGACAATAAGGGAACCAGATGCGAAGGTACAGCGACAAAGAATACAGGAAATATGACCATTTGTTGAACTGTAAATTATTTACTTTTCTTTAATATTGAATCTTATATACATCGCGCGAAAACCTTTTTTAATTTTGTGCATAATACGACTGTTGTGCCTCGACTGGTCCGTCCAATTGAATATAGTAGAGTCGATGTATTTTATCGACTTTGATGTTATTTAATTGACTGAGTGGAGCGTTCTACGTTGCTTATGTTCGCTCGCTAAGTAGCCAGCGGCGAGGCGAGGTAATAAGATAAATACGAGGCGACGACAAAAGCCGCTTTAATGAGCTCGCGAGAATGTACACCGGGGGTATTACAAGAGGAGCCGCACCGCCGCTTATATCCGGACCGGTTTTATTCGCTCCGCTATAAATATTGAGGGCCTTTTTTAATCTCTCTATGGCTTTTCAATCGTAAGCGTATTAAAACAATCGTACCAATTAGCTGTAATCATATCTTGAACTTCATGCTTTTGTGTACTTGTTATGTTTCGGTTGTAGTGTTCGCATTAGAGGTAAGAAACAAAGGTACAACTATTTGATATTAACGTAATATTTTACAGAAAATTTTATTAAGAATTTTTGTTCATTTATGTTGCTCCGTACTATTTTAATTTGTTGCCCTTATGAATAGTATGAAAATTTATCTGCATGATTTTTTTTAAGCGTTTGACAAATCTTACGTCAGTGATGTACATATATATACACTATATTGGTGCCACGCGTCTGTATGACGCAACAAACTGTAGACGTGTAGTAAGATGAATAGCGAACTATGTCGAAGGCTTTCTAATGGTATTTAAAAGTTCGAAACGAAGCGAGTGCCAAAATTTAAACAACAAGATTTGGTCGTTCCGACTTCTTCTCGATTGATTCAGCGCTATCACGATTTCCACTTTTTAACCGCATTTATTACGGTTTACCCAGGATTTAAACAAAGTTCCCTCAAAATCCACACATTATTTTGTTCTTTCGTTTTCTTTGTTTTACTTTGTGTATAACGTAAGAATTATATAAGAATACTTCAGATTTAGCATGAATAGAGTATTATGCACTGCTACTACATAACGCCGTTGCGGACGTGTAATAAAGCAATAACACCATTCTCGCGCGATGGTGAAAGATTAGAGAGTACAAAAAACGATCATTATAGTGTTAGTTTTTATGGGCGCGTGTCTCGGGCAGGCGGTTTCTAGATAAATTACATGTTTATTATGACGACGATGTGACGAGTGAGACGCGCGACGCGAGCGACCAATTAGACGAGCGTCCGAGGATCGCTGCCAGATGAGTTATTCAGGCGTGTGGCCGTAAACACGTGATGACACTAACGATCGCGGGCGCTCGCGGCGAACAGACCACTGTCCATTTCATTACCGAACACGTAACTATACAGCGACCGATGTTCTCGTCAGGAACACAAACCCTATTCGGAACAGTTAGCAAAATTTCGCACAGATTAACCTAAAGCTTACAAGTGAGCCGCGCTCGTAAGTGGTCAGATTAAACTTTCTCCGAGTTTGCAGTTGGCTTTGTGCTGAAAGCGCACGTAACAGTTTGAACAGAGAGTAGAATGTAAGTATTGGGCGCTGTCGGGGCGAGCAATTAATCCGACAAGCGCACGCTCGGGCGAGTCCGCCTCGGATGTAATACGGCGAATCTCCGGCGAGCGTGCCGACAGGGAGCGGTTCAACGTATATTTAAACACCTGTCAACCCTCTCGTCTCTCCGCGGCTCACCTAACTTAGATTACTTTATAATAATTCCCCCAAATTTCACTCCAGACGGAATCCATAAATTAGTCATTGTCGCGAACTTGCTCTATTATTAACGAATCAGGAAACGGGAAATTGTTGAATAATATGCTTCATATACACTGCAGGTTAATTACCGCATTGGAGGTGCATAGATACAACTCGTAGCAAACACGGTAACATTAACAGCGTAAATCCCGAATGCTAAAACTAGAATCTTTAAGTCTTATCTCTCTCGACCGGACGGATGCACATTCGTCGTACTTGATATATTTTATGAGTTTAAAAAGCTCGTACTTGGTGCACGGTTGCTGTTATTGAAGTAAGAATATACTGACTCAAGCATCGAATAATTTATTTTGTTACAACTTGGAATCAACAGCAATTTTTAGGGTATCAACGTAAAATTCACTTTCTCTATATAAATGTTTAAATTCAAAATACCCCAGTTTTCAATGATAAAATTCAAATAAATAATTTAATGTTTATTAAAGCGAAAGGTACACAAAAAATCGCTATCGAAAGATTAAAAACAAAAAACCCCTCTGCTAATAAGAAAACTCGATACAAAAGTCCCCAGCCAATCGAAACAAAGAAAGATGCAAGTGGAAGGCCAAGTAATCAGAATGGACCGGCGCGATAACGGACAACTTAGCACTTGGAGCTACTGGAATGTAAGAGAGCAGCGATAGTTGTGAAATAAGTGCAGATGGAGAAACAGAGCATTGTGTGAATGAGCGAGATGGTCCGTGGGCATGTGTCAGTGTTTAAGGCATTCTGGTGAACTTTGCGGTCGGCTAATTACGTCCCGGCGCGGCCCGCTCGCCTGCACACATGGCGACGGGCGGAGCGCAAATATATCTAAACGGTTTATCTGTTTAACGTGCACTGTGCACACTTTGCAAGCCTGCGTTTCCTTCTACCGACAGTTTAATGAATGAAAAACCGTCAATTAACTAGCGCGCCAACGTCGAGTTTCCAACTGGAATTACCGTCATATTTTATTCGAGATGCATGTACGTGAAAGTATCATTTATATTCCCACGGCGTGTTCACATATGCAATCGGAATGCGAGCGAGTAATAACCATTTCATATGTGCTCAAGCGGCGCGTCTCGGTCGCGTTACGGAGCTAAGCCGGCGGATTGACGGTGGCTAAAGGCGCTCCGTGCTCAAAGCGCGTTGACATGCGTTTATCAGAGCGAGAGGCCGCACCGCAGTCGGCTGCAGCGACAAACGGAATCGCGGAGTGCGTCCCGAGTGAGCCGCTGATCCGTCGACAGATATCTCGACCTCGGCGTCGAGTGCTAACACTCGCTCGCCTACAGATAATTACGGCCCTTTGACGACCCATCTTTGTACAGCGCGCTACCAAAGTGCCAACGGTGTTTTTAGCTTTCAAAAATGTTTGTCTCATTTGTAAAGTGAAAAAACTGAACAGAGAATGTACGCAGCAAACATTCTACGAAACGGTCCGTGTATGTCAGAAACGAATTTTCTGTTCCTCGTTTTGTATTAATATTTAGTTCAAATTGTTTTTTTTGTTGTTCTGTTTATTACTACAGAATGTAAGTATGAATGTAGGGAAGCTGTTCGTAATGTTGACCAAAATTACTATGATCTCGGACATATTATATATTTTTCAATACGTAGAAAACATTTTGTAATAAACTTGCACGTACATATAAATTACTCTGAGCGATTTAATTATTAGTCAATCTGACTAGAGAATGTAAGATATCATCGTGGACATTAGTAACACGGAACTTTTAAGTCCCTATCGTTAGCAGGTCGGCCAGTTACAGTTTAGCGAAGTTGTCACGGTAGAAGCGACTAGATGGTGGAGCACTTGTTAATGCAGACTTTCGCGTGCGCAAGGTCTTGTTCTCTGTCTCTCGAGATTAAAATGTTGCAACCCTACAACCATTGAGACTTCTTTTCTCTGCTCTCGAAGATTTCTCATTCCTAAACTATAACAAAAACTGTATAACATTTCATCTGTTTTCAGTTTTTTATTCTTTCGTGTTTTGTGTTCTTTTTTCTATAGCAATCTATAGTGCCGCCAACTTACATAGTAGCGGATGTAAAAACTACTAATTCAGTACCGTACAATAATGTAATATAGCCGCCTGTTGAGAGTTATTTGAGAAGATCCAGTCGACATGTTGGCAAACTAGAGATCAGCAAAGTTTGCCAGCCGATAAGTTAGCGAAGGGCGGCGAGGGGGCGCTGTTATTGCGGGCCGGCGGCCGCTCGAGGGGCGCGCAGTGTCGCTCGAGATTAAGACGATCACGCTCCACTGCCGCCGCTCCGGCCCCGGCCGCTCGCGCCGCCAACAGCGTGTGGAGAGCACTCCGCGCCGCTCGCAGTTTAGCGTCACACAAGGGCCGCTGCACTCGGCCGCGCGCGCTGCCCGCTCACGTGTAGCTTTGTTTACATGACAATTATTTAAATAATTGCTGTTATGATACGGTACAAAAAGCTTCTCGATAAAAAGAGATCAATATCGTAAATAAAATGAACCTTTTTAATATGGCTGCGTTGACTACCAATTTGCGTCAGAGTGGCTTGCATACTCTTTATTTATTTGTAAGCTAGTTATCATAACATAACCTCATGCCTGTATTTCTCCGAAGGAGTCGGCGAGTATAGTAAGTAATGCCACTTTTCACCGTTAATGTTATACGTCCCATGTATTACAAGGTGAATCCATTGCCATATAATCGGTACTCCGAGTTATTATTGGGAATTTCAAGTTATAGGAACCTAATGATACCTTGTATGTCTTGAGGAATTTAACTCAGAGTCTCTTGTTTAGCAGTCGCGATTGCAATTTCTAGATCTACGGGGTGAGAGGCAGGCAGCTAGTTATTATAAAAATATTATAAACAAACGCTAGACAAAAAACTTGAAATCATAACTATTAGTAAACGTACTATTTCAAATTGAAAAACCCATAGGTACATAATATATTGTGTATAAGTAAGCAGGAAAATATAGGTAGTGGGTAATTCATAATAAGTAGTCATTCTGATATGTCAATGTAAGTAAATATCGCATACAATAAAACATGAAGGGCGATGCCAAGTATAATACCGGTAGACAGCTGAAATCGTTTATATCAGATTGTTGTTTCACCACGCTGGTTATAAATAAAAGTGTTAAAGAAAAGCCGGATAAGACGGAAGTGAAATAAGTTTAACTGAACGAGAGAGAGCATTATCATTGGCTGCGAGGAACAAAGAAAATTGTGGAGAGCGAACGTACGAGAGTACTTTATAGGCGCGTAAATATGTTTTATATCCTTCTACTGTCTGTTATACACTGGCGCGCCGCCCGCCGCCACCCCCGCCCCGAGGGTTGCTCCGCTCTCGGAAATGCCGAGCTTTAATAAAACATATATTTTTCCGAGCGAGGAAAATACTGGGGAAACTCGCAATTTGTTCTTTCACTTTATGCTCGTTTACAAGACAAAAGTGGAACATTCCAGAAACATTATGTTAATCACGCTGTTGGGTACATAGTTTATCGTTATTTATAAATGTAGCAATAGCAGTCAAATCAATGGAGTAATAATAATCCAAATGTGGCACGATGGAGATGGAAGGCGAGAGGGGCAATAAAGCGTGAAGCGAGAACGTGTCAGTACAGCGTGTAGGTGGCGATGTTCGGTGGCCGGGATTGTAGTGTAGCAGTGGTTAATTGTGTCGCGATGACCCTTATCTTGCGAGCTGCAGCGCCACTCCGCCGTCGTGGGTGCGATTTATTACGGCTTACGTCGGTACACCGCAAAATCAACCCTCCGACTTTAACGCTAATTATAACACGCCCTCACTACTTTACTACCGACGTTTATTACTTGATATTGCACGCGCCTCGCCGAAGCGACACCGAGAATTATGTCGACGACACTCACACAGATACTGTTACCGATGTTATTGGACTGTGAACAATACTGTGCACTGCAGTCTAACGATTTTCTTGCTTTGTGTTTACACACGGCTATGATTTTCCCTTTATTTGTCAGTTATACGTTCACGAAAGATATATCTCGTGAGAGTAGTTAAATGTGTTCCGTAACAGAAATAAATCTTCAGATAAATAATTTTTACGTCAAAAGAGATGGCGGGCGATTAAGATAATGTTGAAAACAAATTTATATTTCGATTCTCCCCAGAAGATTAAATTATTTTCTTGTCGGTTGGAGTATTTGCAAAGAGTCTTAAGCGCCCGCGAGCGGAGAGAGTGCTACAGGCGAAACGTTCCGTGTAAGAGTGAAACCGCGAGCGCCCAGCGCTCCGCGCCATAAAATATTATACTAAATGAAAGAAGCTCTTTCAATTAACCGAGGCAGGTTTGCGTAAGGTAAATCCTGCCAAGAGGCGCCCGCCAGAACAGCAAATATTTCTTTCAATGCGGCTTCATTTTAAATTTGCCAAAGGTATTTAAACGGCTATTGTTAACGGCATCTATTTATTGTGAGGTGTATAAACATTTATGTGTGTACCGTGGCCTACTCAGTAGATAAGGAGTACGTAGACGCACAAAGTAAAAAGAAAATGAATATGTAAAGGCCGTAAAAAGAAGGTTGATCCATATTCAGTACATTATTAATGGGTGTTAAATCTCACCTTACGCCTCCGTGAGCCCAGATTGTGTTGGAGGCAGCCGGCTCGGCTAATCGACTAGAAGTGATACGTGCGCTAATAAATGATCATGAGAATACGTGAAGGCCGCAACCACTTTATGTTCTTAATTTTGTTTTACTTTTTATTAAAATTTAGGCCGGTTTAATTTAATATTTTTATTACACAATCTATACAAAAACACCAAAGAGGTTAAGTTATCATGTTTAAAAAAAATGTTAACCTATATACACTACAAAAAGTACAGTTATCTTAAAAGTAAAGTTATCATGTTTAAAAAAAAATTAATCTATATATGCTACAAAAAGCACAAATAAAAATATGTTACGGCAAAAACTCGTGAAACATTGGTTTCCCTCGTTGTCCCAATAAAAGAACTAACCGTGTCCGGAGAGACCGGAGAAAAGTGGTACGTTTGGGACTTGTAACAATTCAGACAGTTTTCTGGAAATACATAGTTGAATTCGTATTATACAATATATACTAATCTTTGCGTATCTCATTAGTATTAGGATAGATTTCTTAGACGAAATATACAATTAGCCATTATTTTGAACGGTTCATACATTTTTTTATTAATTAATAATTTAACTAATAATTTTTAACACAACTTTGGTATACGAAATGTTTTCATAAGACTTTTTCAGTCTAACAGATATTATAATATATTATTAGTACTACCGTTTCAGTGTCTGTATTGCAGAGGTTATCCAGTGTACATTCTGAACAAGTCTTAACAGACACTAGTTCGGTGGGGTCCGCCTGCGACGTGGGCCGCACGCTTCCGTTACTGAGTGCTTATAACTGAGTTAACTATGTAAAGAGAGACTGCCGAGATAGGCATGTACTGCGGTGCAGATAAGCTGTCCGTCTCATAGTGTATGTAGCTGGGCAGAGTAGCTTCCTATGGTTAGCATGCATGTACGTTAGATTATTATTGTCAATATATTCCGATAATACTGAATATACGTCAACGTACAACTTGTCTATTTGTTTTATTTACTTGAAAAAAATGTTAATTATGATTAGTGTAAATTATTTTATATTAAGTAATCTCACATTCGATCTTCAGTATTACTACACATACTTAATTACTTACGGTGGTTTATTGCAAATATTAGCTAGTAAAAAACTATTTAGAATGCGCCAAGTGAACGGACTGTCAAAGTCAAACATATTAGTTTAAAGTATGACCGGGGGCTGGCAGCGATGCTCGAGGTACAAGTAATTACCCAAAAGCGAGTGGATTTGCATATCAAAGTGGAGGAATAATTGAAGCCCGGAGTGTAAATAGCGCAAGCTGAATCGGATCGAGTTAGTGGCGCACTCTCGACGCTGCCGACGGTACTATTTACATATTTGTCTGACTTATGTATAAAACTTTACCTCAACGTTGAATTCGTGGGATCGTACATTGAACTGAATTATTTCGTCACGCCAGATACCGTACGGGGTATGAAATGAGCACCTAGTCCCAAATATTTACAGATCTGATGCGTTTTTTCTACATTCATAGGTATATATATGTGCGTTGGTTTCGGGGGTTTTTCCACACCACCACCAGCGTCTTGCCTATTTGACCTAGATAGTTAGTGAAATAATATTTTTATAAAAACATTAGTGTCTTACAGCCAGTTCTAAGCAGTGCCTTTTGTTGTTTTCGTATTGCCAAGGCTTTTTCTGGATTCGCAGTCTTAATGGCCTTACTCTTTGAGAAGTAATCGGCTTGCCTGCACAAGCACCCTATACAAGCATTGCTCGTTTAAAGATATAAGATTTGTAAGTATAACTACTACCTTTCGTGGAAGGCGACGGAGTATTTCTCGTGTGATAAGATCATAGCCTGGAATTTTTTTTGGATTTAGATGCTTGATCTCGTGCTGAACTTCTTTAGGCGAACGGTGTCTAATATTAAAATCAGTTTGCGTTATTTCGAATGTATTTTCCATTCGGTTATTCGTGATGTCCACATTTGGCTGAAGGATTTGCTTTAGATGTTGAGCGAACCTAATAGCGTTCTGTTGATTGTTGATTTTCCATCAATCTCTTTTAATGGTGGAACGTGCATCATTGCCTTTTTTTAGATTTTTGGTAGCTTTACATAAAAGTAATTAGTTGTGTGGTCACTAGTCACTAGTTAGTTGGCTTAGATATTTCATGTATCATGACGATACTTCTGTATTTCTCTCCTAAGTCTCTTTGTAAGATTGTTTTACAACTATTTATCTTATGGATATCTGCTGTGCTGACATACTCTCTTTTGCCGTCTTTTCTCTACAATGAGATTTCATATCTCTAGACAGTAGCTATTATATCTTATGTTTTTCTTATAAATAGGAGTGTTGTTCCAGGCGCAGTACTCGATGTCCGTAATAAACTTTCTTAAGTCCATATCTAGCTGATCTGGAGTCTGTAGTGGGACTTTCAGATGGATTATTCTATCCAGGTCTAATTTAAAACTTTCCCAATCTATGTTTCTATTCACCAGTGTGGGATTATCCTCTTTTTCCATTATATTTTCGCTGACGATTAACATTATTGGCGAGTGATCAGAGCTCATGCCATAGCGTTCTTGGATCTGAAGAAAGTTTGGCGACAGATTTTTGTAGATAAAGAAATCTATCAAATCTGGTATCTTTAAAGTATCAGTAGGCCAGTGTAGGTTTCCCCGTTGATATGGTATTTTATCTGGTCCATTACACGGAGAAGCTCCTTTCTTTTCGTTGTGGGTTTTAGTGATTTTTAGTATTAGTTATGTTTAGGAGTGATATAATAGGAGGACTGATAGGAGTGATAGAAGTTTTTTCAACCTATCATCGAATGAAATTCAAATTCAAAACCTTTTATTCATTGTAAGGTATATAAATACACTTAATGAACGTTATAACATATCTTATATTTTAATATTCATCGGCTTTAAACGCCTTTTTTAGGCTTATGTAGACCGGAAGAAAAAACCGGCGGAAAAACAACTTCCAGCACTCTTTTAAAAAAAAAAAGACAGTTATACAAGTTATTAACACTGCTGTATAGCTTTGGCACCATAA
>DWEC01003665.1:0-10420 GCA_018245735.1 Microceris miodesmiata
GATAAGAAAAACTGCTATTAAATAGCTCTTATTAGAAATAAACTAATTCGTAATTTACATGTGCGTACAACGCCATCTGTTAGAAATTTTCATAAACACTTGATATAAATCAATAGTTTCCAATAGGATAACAGTAACTGCTTTTTTTTCATATGTTTAGTTACTTATTAGAAATGTGTTTGGCCAGGAAATATGTTATAATTTCACCAAATTGTTATTTATGTAAGAAAAAATAATTTGGAATAATATGCTTTAGGATTTTAATTTTTAACTTTACTGGTTTTTTAATGCGTTACAAGATTAAAAATTATTTTAACAAGGTAAGGTCACGGGAGTTAGGCTTTATTTTATTTTTAATTATTATTTTTTGTTATATTATTCAATGTCTATAATATTCGAACTACAGATATTAGAAAAAAAATCATCATAGTATCAAGTCTGTATTTTCTCAAAAGGGGTAGTAAGCATAATGATGTAGTACTTCTACTTTTCTTTGGTTATGTTATACTTAACATGGAATAGGGAAGAACAATTCATACTAGCTCCAATATAGGTACATACATGGTAATGCTTAGTAACGGAAGACCCAAAACAACAACTTTTTTTTAATAATTTAACAAATATGGGTTCCAATTATAATAGAATACATATATTTATTAACACGCTTATATTTTTCTAATAATTTTCTCCCAACTAAGCAATTCTCGTTACAATTGTTTTGAAATTTAAATGCGGCTTTTCATACTTTCTTGCTACTCGTCAATAGATGGCGACACAATCGCAACGCTAAAAGCAGGTGAGCACGTTGTACAAAAAGTTTGTGTGTAGGTAAACAGTATTCGTTTACAAATTATCACACGTCTTAATCATTCTTTTTTGTGTTATTATTCATTTTCACTTTAACAATATATTAAATATTTTATTTTCCTTAATAATTGTATCGATACACATTTTATTACCTAGGAATATTTAAGCGCTTGTCTTACGAACCATATGAATAAAACTTTAGTCATTAAAATTTCATTGCTGCTAGCATGGTGAAAGTGTCCAACCACTAAATGCCAAACAGTGGTAAGTTAATGAGTGACGTACGTGGTTATCTAGCTATCGACGTGATTATAATTGCCTGTGTTTAAAATTATATTTTTGATCATAAATATTTTCTATAACATATTGCAACTGATTTTCTTTAGTGATTGTTGGAAATATTTTTTAAGTATAAGATGCCTTACGCCGGTATTTCCACGAAAACATGTTCGTACACCTCTCTGCCTACCTAGGGAGAGGGGTGTAGTACACTCCCACTATTCACCAGTTATACTAAACGTCACATCATTGCTTAGCGGGCTAGCCGTACACTAGGCACAAATTCAGACTCAGGGATCAAAACCAGGACCTCGTTCTCAGCAGTAGCCCTTGCAACCACTCGAGCAACGAGGTAATAGATCAATCCTCCCATTAAAATTAACTTTTTATGCTAAGAACAAATATCTACCTATAATTTGTAATCAATTATGTATATTATCAGTCAACACTAATAAAATTAGAGTACAAGAGTTTTATGTAAAACAAATTCAAAATACTTTAAGTATCTACTTGGAAATAGGCGTATTAACATATGTATTTACCTTTTAAAGAATTTTTCAATTATTTTCAATCTTCGCTTTATTTTAAATGTCTTGTCACCTAATCATTATTCTAGAGTACATGAAATATACTTAATCCGTTATGTTCCGTTCCGAATAAGCATCCAAAAAGTCATGATAGTTGTAGTTTAGATAGATTTACTTTCTTCCGAAGGTGTTCACCCACAATAGTGATCCTAAGTGACTGATGAAATATCAAGACGGAAAAATGCTATTTAATCACTAAGTGCTATCGCTCTAACACAACTTCATCATAAAATATCACATTAATATATTTCAATAAATAAATTGACTTGCTATTTATAGCGGCAGAGAGAGGATTTTTTTGATAAGCTGTAGAAACACGAAAAGAATATTATTTCTATAGACTAGCCTCGCTAAGTGGGATGACAATCTGCAAAAGGCTGAAGGTAGAAGTTGGATACGACAGCCGAACACAGGGAGTGAAGCTTATATGTGTCAACCCTTAAAGTTAACGTGCAAACGAATCATATATCTGGGTATCATATTATTAGTAGTAAAATAAATTCGCTATATAATCTATACAAATATAAGTATAAGTCACGCATACGACACTTCGACTTCAAACTAATTAAAGTACCTATTGTTGCAATTAAACAGCTGATAACCACATAACCATATGTCTAGGCGCTCAATTACGTGATTAATTATACTAGACACAAAAATATACTCGAAGTTACCAACGAAAAATATGTCCTGAGCAGGCATCGAAAAGATATTTCTCGACTTACAATCTCGATGTAGGTTAGTTAAGTTGAAATAATAATGATGGTATTTAGTCTTAAGTACGAGTAGATAAGTAGATTCTATAGTTACTAAATCATCAGGGATAGCAACGCACATGTCTAAAAACTGGACATGAATTTTGGTCCTATTCAAATATATGAATATATATATTATGGCTAAGGCCCATTAACAGTAGAGATCATTACATTTAAATACGCTGTTTCTATAACATTCACATATAAACCGTAATGTGACATTGTTTATTAGCATTGGGGTTTGTACCAAGGCTTTGTACGTTTATCAAGGCTTTAGTATCAGTGGTCCCTACTTTTAAAGCCTTTACTCGCGAAATGTTATTCCAGAACATACACTAGGATATCATCATCATTATACTTTTATACTTTCTCTTTTACTATTGGACTTTCATAATGATAAAGTTTAAGACCTTAGTATTCCTAGCTGGCCGAATACCAGTTCTCAAGGTCTCAAGTGAATTTCATGGAAAATTCTGTACCTGTAATATTGAAGATGGTGTGAATGCATGTTTATAAGTTTATTCTTAAAGTTCTGATGTTACAAGAATCTTGTATCTTTGGATTTTATAAGCTTTTATAGGGCTTAATAGCAAATTTGTATGATCTTTCGTTAAATATTCCACTGAACAGTACAGGTGTTACTGCGTAATGTAGCAGTTGTAATATAATTAGTCGAATGTGTGAAGTGAGGATGATACACCAATCGAAAGCAGAAAAAATTGGGTTTCTGTATGGCTTTCACTGTTATTAATGTACATATTGTTCCAATATTGAACTTAATGGCATCCTAAGCGACACACACGCACAGAACACTGCATGGGACTTCCACGCGTAAAGGCATTGTTTTTGTGCTTTTACAGCTATATTTATTGCATAAAGCTTTCTAAATCAAAACGACCCCATAGTTGAAGTTTGAAATGTTACTTATTATTTTTACTTAGCTCAACGTAGATCTTTGCACAGAAACAATTTCAACTCTTATGGTACTCAGGCGGATGTATGATTGGAAATCAAACAACAAAATTGATTAACAAATCGTGGATATTTATTGAAATAAAAATAATAAAAATGAAAAATAATAAAAACAGTTCATCTTTCACGTAGTTACACAATAAAATTTGTCTTAGTTTTTTTGTTTTGCTATTTTGTCTCCTTTCGTCTTCCCGATATAAAATGTTATTATTTTTTTGTCCTTTATTTTTATTGATGTCTTATCACTGCTAACTGTTACAGATAGAAGTTCAAAAACATACAATACCAATATTTTATATACATTTTGATTCGATAGAGTCTCTTGAACGACGCACGGAATGTTTGACGTATTTTGTTTATATATTAAACAAAATTTTAAATGCATCAGAGAGTATTTGTCACTTTTTGTTTTTCAAACAAAAATGAAACCAAAAAGTCATTATAATGTCATTTGATTATAATAACTATTTGGTTCTGCGTTATCTTTAACAAAAACATCGGTTAGATCTAGTCCAAATGACGTTTTCTTAAAATCGATCTAAAACATTATTTGAAGAAGCTCTAAGCCGATGACAGTTTGACATTTGTTTAGGAGACGATTTTCGGAGACAAAAGTAGGTATCTATTATAATTTACTTACAATTATCTAATATAAATTCTATAATAATTTATATTAAGTACGTATACTGAAAGATTTCACACTTGGACTAATTTAGGTACGAAGTGAAAGTTCCTTCACGAATCAATCATCACAAAAACATCAATTTAAATTAAACAAAAAAACTGGAATATTTTTTCAGTCTTAATAAAAATAATCAGCTTCCATTCGCATAGATAAGAATCAAGGAAATCATTATCGAACACAAAGATAATTTTTTAATTTAATAAATGTAAAGATCAGTGAAATACTGAAATACCTAGTTACATTTAACACCTACCCTTAAACACTTCCGATTTTGATTTCTACAATGCTTAAAATATCGATTACAGGAAACTCACCGTTCTTGTCGAAATTTTGTAATTTCATTATTTTCAAAACAAAATTGCTGTTTACAAATATGAACATCAATAAGTAGGTCCTCCATTTACATATTACACTTACCGAATATTTACATTATTTATCTAGAATAGGAAACATTCGCTTATTATTGTACAATAAAAATAGCCTATAATTATGAAACAACTTACCCCAAACACATATACTACTTGAAACTATGAAGATCTTAGAAAATACTGGAAAAACTGTTTAATTGACACTATACAGCTTAATAACTAAACGATAAGGTAAATCAACATAGCTAACTTTGGCATTGGTTTCCACATTTTATACAATAAAATATTACAAAACAAGGTCAAAAGTATGTAACATAAGATCATATTACAGCCTCCAAAATAAACAACCAAAACTCCTTCCAAGCCATCATTAACAACACAACGGAAATTCTCAACTATAGCTCACACGAAGGATATGTCACTAAGGATATATCGATTAAATGCCCTTTGATGCTAGGAATTACTGGGCGTATATTGCAATGCACAGGTTCCAAGTAATTGTTCCGCCTCATAATCCATTCCTTACGACTAGAAATTGAACGAGATGTGTCTGCGCTACACGACGCACGTGAGATATGCGTGGTGGAAACGTTCATGGTACTCTAATAGATACGGAACCGTTGAACCGGACCTTAAAATATTTGGCTCGGCGGCGCGGGTGGTGGCAGGCGAAGACCACCCCACGGGTAGAGTCACGATGCCTCGTCACGACAAGCGTTAGAGTCATCGGATAAAGCGAGAGGAGCACCATTACTTTGATTCACAACACACTTTCGCATATGTTTCTCTAGCGTTGACGGCACGGAGAAGGGCATCTCACAAAACCTGCACCGATACACATCCTTGCCGAGTCTGCCATGGGTTTTCATATGCCTCGTCAGCTTCGAGCTTTGTGCACATGCGTACGAACACAGCTCGCATTTGTAAGGCTTCTCGCCTGTGTGAGATCGCCGGTGAACTGTTAAGTTTGAGCAGTTCTTGAAAACTTTCCCACAAAATTCGCAGGTGTCATTGCGGCGGCCATCTTTGCTTTTGAGCAAAGGGTTTTGAAGTAATCCATTTCCACTATTCTTAAGTCCATCAAATATGTTTTCCGGTGGACGTTGTGCATGCAGAGTCGGGAGCCACCATCCTTCACCTCTGTCCATATCAAGTTTCATTCGCTTGGAAGCTTCGAATGGGTTCTCAAAAGGGTTGAAGAGGGGATGTGGTTGCGGTGGCATTTTAGCAAATTCGTCTTTTAAACGTAGTGCAGTGGTTGGCGGCATTCCGTTTGGTTTATCAGAAGGAGGACCATTGTTATTGTCTCGATCTTTAGCGAGTTGCCATTTCAGTGAATTGCCCGATTCTTGTAGAGCCTGCTTAAACGCTTCGCTGTATTGGGCAATATTGGATAAACCAAATTTATCCATTAGTTCCCCTACAACTGATGCAGTAGGCGGATGGGCTGGCACTGCCGGTGTTGGTTTACGCGTTGGACCAGATGGAGCACTGCTATTAGAAACAGTTAGGTCCTCAGCCTCTTCCACTTCTTCGCCATCTTCATTTTCATCTTCCTCTTCACCATCTAGGTCTTCATCTTCCAGTTCATCTTCTGATTCGTCCTCACCACTATCACCAGCTGATTCTCCATCTTCGGTATTTCTATCAGCACCGCGATGAACTTTCATATGCCGTTTTAATTTAGAAGACTTTTCAAAGGTCTCGTCACATTCACTACATTTAAACGGTTTTTCTCCAGTATGAGAGCGTCGATGGGTCATTAAACTATTTTCAAATCTAAATTTCTTTCCACAGAATTCGCAGGTATGCACTGCCTCGTCACTGTTGCGTTTGACGGTAGGTGTCGAGGAAGGCCGCTCTGGTGGCGGCGCATCTGCTGTTTGAGGTTCAACGCGTCTTTCTGGTGATATAGTACTGTGAGGCCTCGTGGCTTCTCGAGGCGTTTCCACCGTCCCGGGTCCGGCGCCCACCGGTGGAGTCTGGCCGACTCGGGAGGGCGACGGGGAAGCGAACGGCGGCGAATGCTTCCTGGGGCTAGGAGAGCTGGAATTGCCTGTGGCCGCCCCTGGACTGGTCGTACCGGCCAGTTGCCGCAAGCGCTGCGAGTAAAAATCCAGCTGGGGTTCTAAAGAAAGTGGCTGGGATACTGGTGGAGGTCGTTCCCTCCCAGATAGTGATGTTGGAATAACGGGTGGACGGTCCGCCGGTGATGGAAATGTCTGGTGTGGGGGCAAAGAATTAGCTGCTACGGCGGCTGCCGCTGCTGCCAGGTTAAGGCCATGGTGGCGAAATTGCTCAGATACCAGTTGCTCCATTCGAAATCTATGGTCATGGTGATTAGGTCGAGCAAACAAGGGTGCTGGAGGGACTGATGGGTGAGCTAACGGTGGTAAGCTTCCTGGAAGTGGCATTCTTAAGAGGCCACCTACACCAAAAGGCGAATGCATATCCGGTGGAGGTAACAGAGGATGATGGCGAAGAGAAGGAGGTGGAAGTGGTGCTCCAGTTGATGAGCAGCCAGAGCTCGACGACGAAGTTGAAGACGACGAATGATTTTGTTTGTTGGGTTGCGGCAGAGGCATGGCTTCTACGTAGATTTTTACACCGTGAACGTGTTGAACATGCTGAAGCAATCTCCACGCGGAATGCACTCGCGCCTTGCAAGTCGAACACACGTAGTTACTCGGTTCTGTGAACAAACGGAAAAAGATTAGATATACGATACGTCGTTTGATACAGATGGGAAGATGGAACGGTTCTCGGATGGGAGATTTAGAGCAATATTAACACGAGCAAAGTGTCTAGTAATAGCTCTCACATATCGTAGTTTGGGCCTAGGGTTGGCGCGCGGTGCGCATGCTAAGCAGGAGGAGGTCCGAGGGCTCGGTACGTCGGCAGCGGTGAGTGATAGCCCCTCCGTGTCCCGCGTGATTCATGCACCTCTAAAATCTTATGAAATATACGCGGGCCGGAATCACGTACACGCGCGCGGGTTAAGACTGTTGATATTGAAATCTATATGTAACACTACCCCGGTAAGAGAAAAATGAATAGCGTGTTTATTTTCCACACGTTTTATTTTTTATTTGTCTCTGAGATTTTTTTATTTAAGTTATCTAATATTTAAACATCGATGCAATATAACGAAGTGATTGAAAATCCTAGTTTCAATTTTAATTTCGTAGAATTTTTAAAGCACATTTTTTTTAATGTTACCATTTAATCAATTTTCCACTCGATCTGTGAGTTACTTGTAAGGAAGTGACGTGGTCAGGGAGTTAGGCGCGCTGGCCCGCGCCCTCTACTTTTGACAGTAATGTGATTGCTCATTGTAAGGCCGTCACAAATTTTATTGTGGACATCATTGTATTGTATCACGTCTCAACGATCTGTAGTGATGTGAATATATGATAGTACTTATGCGATTTGCTTTAAATATGTGTCATTGAAGTACGCATAAATATTTTAATACAATCCCCTGTGTATTCGGAATTCTATTAACAATTATATACGAAATATAACATAAAACATATGTATACAGCAACTACGGAATTCATATCATGGGACTGACCAATGTCGAAGACAAAAGAATTACAGACAAATTGCAAGAACATTTCCAAGATACTAATTTTGCAATAATCCCTTTGACCTCTATATTCTTTAGCTACTTTTGCTTAAACGGTTGCATCGAATCGGTTTAATCTCATAAGTAGATGTTTAATTGACAAGAGGACATCAAATGTTACTTTCCCATCACTATAAATAGTGGGTGCGGCCGATAAGCGATCTCGACTGTTAAGACGATTATTGAAATGTAACGGTCAGATTGTGACCGACCGGAAAGAACGTCTATACAGGTTGATACTAAGTTTGATATTTACCAAGTATTGTACATAAAATTAAATTTAATAATTTTTATATTCGATTAGATGTTAAATTTAAAAATATTTTTTTTTTATTACTAATAACACGAAGACAATTAATTCAGTTAACACCCAACTATTAACATAAATGTATACCGTAACAAATCCTAGAAAATGTTATATCATATAATGATTGATACTTATCATTATAATTAATACGTTTACGTTTTTAACATTAACTGAGAATTTTACTGTAAATGCAGAAGAACTGAATTTCAATGATTTAAGCCATTTGAACATGATTTTACTTTAAAATATATGATATATTTTTAAAATATATCATATATTTTTAATACATGATATATTTTTTGGAATTTATTCTATCGTTTTGTTCTATCTCATTCGTTACGAACACGAGATAAATACATATGATGTATATGTTTCTTATCTAGTGTATCTAAGAGCACCCTGTTAATAAATAATATGTATCATAATATCAATATATTTTGACCTTTTTGTCCAGAGCATTGTTCATTGTATTACGGTTTGGTCATCGTACGGTCCACAAAAAAAATATTAATGTGCTCTACTTTATTACTGTAATCAATGTATGCTAAATAACTCACGAGTGTTGCATAATAATAACTAAAATGTTCAATCCCTTAATGTATACATTTATGTGAAATCAAAGCACATTTATTATGACATTACATCCGTTACTTAAATTTAAAATAACACTATAATTGAGATTTATAATACCGAAGAATCTTGACCGTGAATATTGTGCAGCTTTTAAATTCACATACCTATGCATACATAGTTACGCCTGTTTCATATAAGGATAGACAGAAAGTATCGGTTTCTACTGTCTACGATCCCGAAAAACTTTTTTCAGTTCCTCCACTTTCATCATTAGTAACACGCTCGTCTATTAAAACGATTTTTAAACTTAATGTTTAAGCTTTGTCTTTTACAATATTATATTAACTACAATACAACTTATAAGCTCATATGAATATGAGAATAAAGCTTCATCGAGATGCGCGTTATCTGATATATAAAAAAACTTCCTTCGCGGACGGCGTTCGATCCATCAATGTCATAGGACTCAAAATTCAACAGTAGTTGTAACAAATTCAAACGAAACACGATTGGTACGAGCTTATATAGATTACCGTGTGTAATTTCAATCGGCGATAAGATCTCTCGTTCGCTTTGTGTGCGATAATGGCGATAATTAAACAATAAAGGCCGCGTGGGTGATCGGATTTGAATTGTTAGTTCTATCGGTGTGTATTGGCATTCGGTCGGTTTTGGGGTTTAGCTTGTGTCGCAATATGGATGTTATGTGCAGCTTACAGCTTTACAACACACGCTGGTTATACATCAGTTAGCTATTAATATTCATTTTCACGCAGTAGTATAGAAATATATAGAAAATTTGCTGGGATTTAAAATGCGCTAAAATAATCGAATGTATAATTATGAAATGTATAAAAGATCTTGGAATGTAAGATTCCTATCTTATATTTAAATGTGAATCATTGAAAGAGTCAAAAAATAATTGCTATCTGGTTCGAGTTATTCTGTTATATGGGTAGATATGGCGACGAAACCAAAAGCCGAAAGCACCGTCAGTAACCAGCCGGACGCAGACAACGGGTGTAGCAAGCCAAACCTAAAGCTTAACAACCGTTTCGATTTCAAAAGGCGATCGTTGATTATGGGCATTGTACGAGGCAGTGGGGGTAAAATTTTTAAACGCCACCCGTCTGGACTCCCCCCAACGGATACGTACGGGGAGGCCGTTTAAACACGACCAGTAATACTCTTTAGCCGTCTACACTCTATTCTTATATGGTGATGGAATATAGGCAATATTTTTCGAAGCTCTGTGATTTGATTTGATACAAGAAGCTACTGACGTTACTAGTTATTTCGAAAATTCATTCCATAAAATTGCCTCTAAAATTATTTCTGTTATAAGAAAAAACAGTTTCCTTTTTATCATTATTCACTTTTTTTTGTTGCAAATTAATTCGGAAAGTGTCATCAAAGATTTTATACTGCGATTAATTCTAATACATTTCTCATTTGGTTT
>DWEC01003666.1:0-10419 GCA_018245735.1 Microceris miodesmiata
AAGGTATATTGCATCAACCAACGCTCTTCAGTTCCTATGACAATATGCGGCCACCCATGCACTCATTCTTCCTGGAATGTCGAGCTGAATGGTTCGAGCTTTTACTCTAGTCGCCTCTAACGACAGTGCAGTTATTACACGCGAATAGGCAAAAGACCGATTGCCTGTTAAATAGTTTATATATTCATATGTAAGTATAGTCATTTTATCAATTTTCCGCTAATCCAAACGGAAAAGTTATTTTGAAAATTTAAAAATGCATTATAGAATTTTGCAACGGAATAGCTTACAAGCGCAGTCGCTACGGGCGAATTTAGAATATCATCGACGCTCATTTATCTTGCTCAGAGTATGACGGCGCGGATTTTCTGCGATAGGATTTTATTCTTCACGACACTTTAAATTGCGTTGCGCGAAAGTTTGTGTCGCGGCAACGTGACGACAACGAGCGTGAGGGACTTGTCACACCTTCCGCCCTAGAGTCGTATTGTCTCTGCGACAAATAATTCTCTGACATATATAATTCTTCTACTAGTGGATTAATGGGGATATCTTTGAGTTGCCATTGTAGTCAAAGATTAGCTCATTAGGATGCTCGTTGTCTCAGGGCCTGTTGGAAGTATATTGGAAAGCGTCATCCTAGGAAGCTCTTCTTGCACACTCAACACAGTCATTTGTTACTATGATACAATAATAAAGTCCAATCATTAGGTACAGGTTCTAACCGGGGAACTGGTAGACACTTAACCGTTAATTTTAGTATAAAGTATTTTCTGGTTAAGGTGAAGCGAGTCAAATTTAGTCCTACTCGCTTACTATTTTTATGACGTAGTTCGCTTAACCGAGACGTGTGATAACGATTGCATTCGAATGAGTGTAGAGAATCCCTAATAGACAGAAATGCTTGTTTAATTGAAATAACGCCAGATGCTGCTATGCGGTATGATAAGATATCTATGTCTAAGAGATTGCGTCGCTCCTTCAGTATGTTCATTAATATGATAAAAGGAGTAAAACGTATCGAACGCCACTTAGGGTCATAGTGTTAATTCTACAAGCAAGAAACGTATGTATACAGTTCTAAATGGACATGTCTAACAGCTTTACTGTTGCCCAAAACATCGAAAATTCTAGAACAAAGAACCTAATAAAGAAAGTAGTCGAAGTATTATAACTAATGAAATGGGGATTTGTTAGCGAGGAAAAAAGGCTATTATTGTCTGCCTATATCCGGATCCTGCAATGACGAATCAAACTATACCCACGCAGTCCTGGTATTATCTTAGTCAATGTAGCCAGAATAAAAAATGATAGATGACGTATCAATTTCCCATAATGGCGGGCCGGAGAAAAAAAAATAGTCCTTGACGTTTTCATTAATCAAATAAGACGCTAACGATGTTACTCGATAGGTTTATAGCCATTTAATTTGTCTGTATATGGTTGCCAAATTACTTGATTCTGGCTCCGACGTTCGCTTTCAAAATACCCTTTTACGATGAGATAATGAATATTTGATACAACGGCCGTATTGGAGGCTTCGACGTGGATTTGCGAATGTAATCTTTTTAACAGATAACCCTTTATTAAATAGTTATGAAGTTGAGACTTCAAATTAAATCGAAATGGTATTTTCGTACAAAGGATTTAGAACATTCTTTGAAGATTGGATATTATAATATTAGCATAGGTGTACATACTGCTGGTGAGGAAACAACCAATTCGTACTTGGCCGGTGTAGCATACTCTAGCCTTAACTCCTCTCGTTATGAGAGAAAACCAGTGTCCAGCAGTTGAGCTACTTATAAGCGAGATGCCTGCTGCATCCTATTCTTCATCTCACCATCAGGCGTGGTTCTAGTTAAATACAAGTGAAATTTATGCTTTTATGAAAAAATATGTCTTAAATTACGAATCCAGAAATACTGTTTTTGTTTGGTAATTAAATTTTTTTTTATCATGACAATTTCTTTTTAACTGCAATAATATGATAGAATCTACATTTACTTTAACAAATAAAGTTATTAGAAATGCCACATCCAATTCACAATGGGTCGTAATGTTCCGCGAGCGACGACCAGTTTACTAAAGTAATTATTTTGGAATCCCGCCAAATAATATCGGATCTACAAGAGGTGCGCGGATTTGGCGCCGATTCGTGTATCATAACGTTTGAGCCGCCGTATTCATTATCTGCAGCTTGTATAGATCGGATATTAGTATGAGAATATCTTCACTATTATTATCCATTGATATAAACTAGACGTAGTGCTAAGTGCTTATTACTCGTACTACACCTTAATTTTTACTGTTGGACACGAGACTTTGACCCCAAAGGAGCCTTAGTTCATACACCCTTTGTTCTCTAAGTAAGAAACCTATAGAATTCGACCCTATATAACTCTATATATTAAGAATCAGAAATGTAAGATAATTACGATGAAATGAGTCAAATGGTCATATCACGCACCATTTGTCATTACATGTCTCATATTTTCACCATCACGCTGATTTGATAGTAAAGAATGTCTGCCTATGCGACTTTAAATTACGTATAAGTATGTATGTTAGTTATCTTGAAAATTTATTTATATTTATATACTACGTTATTCATGGGGTACCTACATGGGGTAAATTATTAATATCTATTGATCGTAGTGAGTATTGGAAATGAATGTTGAAAAACGATATTTTTTCTGAATCTATTGATTACAATTATTCTATCTTGTTCTATTGATTACCGTTGTTCTTTCTTGTTCTGCTGATGCCCATTGTTCTTCCTTGCTCTATGCATTATTATTATTGTTCCTTCTTGATCTATTGATCACTATCGTTCTTCCTCGTTTTGTTAATATCTATTGTTACTGATTGAGTGCGTTGAAACAATACAATTCCATTCACAATTTAAATTGTTTACGTACAAACATGACACAATGCGAGAGTCAGTCGTAACTCAACTTCCGGCTTGTACATCAACATGTTTTATTTGTTTCGGGTAAATAAGGTGCTGAAGTACATGTGTGTTTTACGTACTTTCGAGGGTAGCGGTATAGTGATGCGGGGTGAAGTAAAGCATTTCTACGTATATATTCGTATATAGTTATTTCTATCAATCATGCTTGTGACCAGTAACACGTGAACCGTAATAACGAAATTCAACTATACAATTTTATACTTCAGCTATAATCCCTGAGATCTTTCCTAAGATGATTCTATTTAGATCATCGTCCCTTTTTACATTTTATTCTTAGACAGAGGTATTTCTCTAGAATGAGAATGGTTAAGGTTATATTCTATGAAGCTGGTTAATTTCACGTTGGCAGACATTATACGCGTCAGGAAGCATTACGGTTAATTCTAAGGCGTACAGGTTTCCTCACAATGTTTTCTTTGACCAGACCTTGAGCCAGTAAAATATAATCTTGAAAAGCGCAAAAATTTTTAACATCGAATTTATAATCATCATTAAATATATTGTCATCACTTATTAAGGTCATCAAATTAAATTTTATCGATGATTGTTTAAGATGTACGGAAAAGAACAAACTGATGGACGCCATAGTATGAATCATGAACAAGATGGTATTAGTGATCAGAATTATAATGATAATCGATTTGTTATTCATAGTCCTCTAACAACAAAGTTGGATCGACACCTTTGTTCCAGTTTCGCTATTAAACCCTGAATACCTTTAACCCTGAGTTGCCTAAATGTAGTCTCGGCGGGCTAAACGGATCACTTCCTGGTCGAAGGTCATAATCTATATATAATAGGTGCGTATTTGTTTCCCACGGTTCTGACACTTTACTACATAGATTTGAAGTATAAGGCCCGTAGGACTAGAAACATTGATTTTGCGTTTGATCATATATTACCTTCAAAAATGTTGTAAGAATTACAGAAGTGACACTTTCTCTCTCGAATGTTGAAATATAGTTATTTTATAAAAGACTTTCCATCTTTGTATTGTATTTTTCCATTTTTAGTGCGTAAAGATTAAAGAATATTGGAATGGATACATTATGATTCGCTGTTAAGAATTTGTATACAATTCTTCTTCTTTGGTACTAATTTGTTGACTTCATCTTGTTATTGTTGTTCGGAGTCTAAATTTGTGCCCCGTGTGCGGTAATTGGCTTGGCACCTATTCCAATGGGGGATGTAAACGTAACTAGTGAAACGTATTAGTGTTCTGCACTGCTTTGCCTATCACTTCAGGGGTTACAGGCGTGATCTTACCGACTTTTACAGTTGAAAGAATTGGATATTATTTATATTATTGTTCAGCGTTAATGTGCTGAAAAACTAATGACCACGAATAAAAGGAAGGTTTTTCCCATTGAAACAGTCCCGAGGGAGATAAATATGGCGCAGCCCTAAGTATGACCCGGCAATATTTTCACTAAATCGCCCAAAGAAAACAATACACGCATGGAGTTTTACGATAATGCGCAGCCCTGAGGAGTTGTGACGTCATTATCGGCTCCAGCAGTAAAACCGCTCTTGGTTTACGGCTCCGTGTAACGTTATTCGTAGGTAAAGATTCCAATGTAAGTAAGGCGCTCATACTCCTTAGCTGCTGGATTGTAACAAAGTACATTTTTTCGGAGACAAGTGTATCACACGCGCAGAACGCAATATTTCCTGTGAACACGTGAATGATATTTTACTTTACGCAATTAGTGAGATATATTCTCCTCTACGGAATACTCTGTGCCCTTGGTCTTCGATTCTTCTAGACTAGCTCAGATCGTCGAAAATAAACAACCTAGTTGTTTATTGGAAGGCCGCCTGGGAGTTGTATCAAGATTATTATTATTATTTTCAGTTTAGCTTCTGAGAACCTTTTAAAAGTTTGTGGTAAACAAGTTAGTTTACGTGTTATCGTTTCGAGCGTAATACCAACGAGTCAAAGGTAAATTCGCAATAAATTCCACATTCAGAAATAGGACTTACCTAAAATGGCTCAAATAAATACTCTGGTTCTGGTAAATAATATTTCTTTGTATTTAATAGTACGAAAAATGTGCCGTCTAACAATAATCAGCATGAAAAATCCTTATTGTTGTTCCACTCTCTTCATTTTTAGAACGAAAAATGTTTTGGCCATAGACAGCCACGCTGCTCGAGTCCGTTAGAAAAGCTTTGATTAGTCCGTATTTAGTCCGTGGTCCGTGTCGGAGCGGAAACCGAAAACATCTTCATGCCGGAATACCAGGGAGTTGTAAAGTGCGACTAAGTCCGGCATTGGGTAATCGCGATATGGCGCTCCTGCCAGGCACGGCTACATGCGCTGACCGCTTACGGGCAGCATCATAGACGACGCGAGAAGCCAGGCTCTCTGATAATGTATGTACGTACCCACGTAATATAATCGTCTAATAACAATAACGATCTAACTATACATATTTGTGAAGGTGGTATTAGTATTAGTTCCGTACTTACATCAGTACTTTATTACACATACCCTAATTAAATAACTTGGTGCGGGTATTAATTTGTGCGTTTTCAATAACTGTAATTGCTCCAACGACCAGCCACACTTGATCCCAGTTTGCAGCTACAGGATCCCCTCTGTCATAATGTTTTGATTACGTGGCGAGAGGCGGGGAAGTTCTGGATATGATGGTGAGAAGATGAAGTAGAGTCGTAGTTACCACCTGCGTTTGCCTAAGTTTGGAACGCATAACTTCGGTGCCCAAGTCGTCTGTGGAGGCTACGTTCTCATTGTATCACGACAGAATAAATTGTTAACATTTGAATTAGTCGTATGTCGTTCCGACGTGTATTGATCTAGACGTGTTATTGTAACCAAAAGCGATTTTAATCGAAGTAATGTGTATAAACTGTGTTGATCTCCCTTAAAGTTATACCACCGTGTTCAGCAAATTAACGTTGATACATCTGTGCAAAAGATTTAGCTAATTATTGTGTAAACAAGTGATATAAACAAAAAACATTTTAAAAATCTTCCGTTTATAAAACTAAACACTGCTCGGAGAACAAAGGATTGGACTTTGGACTCATTAGAAGCGACAAGTAAGCTGAAACAGAGCGCTTGCGAAGTGTTGAAATCATTCTTAAAATTCAAACAAATTGTTATCGACGGAGTGGTGTAGCGGCTATAGCGTAGAACTCGAAGTGAGAAAGTTGGTGGATCGATACGGACAATTAATTTACGAACATTTTTTTTTTTTTTTTTTATTTTCTCTTTTTTTTTTACAATAATATTGGACTTTTTAAATTATTATTGTTTTTTTATTTATTTCTTAAATTTTTATTTTATTATTTGTCAATTTTTTTTTGTTTTTTTTATTTTTTTTTTTAATTAAAAATGTCTTCTACATCTAAGAAATGCTCTGGGTGTAAAAACAATTTGCCAAAAAGAGAACATATGATATGCGCAATGTGTAAACTTGGGTACGATTTATTTTGTGCGAACATAACACCGAAGCGTTTCTACCTCATGGATCAGGAGCGGAAAAATAATTGGAGATGTCAGGAATGTTCAAGTAATCAACCCAAATCCGACAATACAAACACTCCTGTGCGCGCAACATGTCAACCCGTGGAGTCTGGCGACGATAAACAGTGTGAACAGGAGAGTAATATCACTTTAAGAACAAAAAAGCAACGCTCTAAATCTGACAGTAACGATTCCTATATTAAAGAAGATTCCTTACGCTCCATAATAAAGCAGGAAGTAACTGACACAATAAAACAACTTGTTTCTGAAAATCTAGCAAATATTGCATCACAGGTGACCGGTTTTCACGAATCTCTAGCATTCTTCAGCAAACAATATGACGAACTTATGCAAGCTGTAAAGGAAAGAAATGCAATTATACAGGACTTAACTCAAAAAAATGACAATCTATCATCGCATGTAAAAAATTTGACAGGCAGGTTAGAGCAAATAGAGCAAAGCATGCGTGCTCCAAACGTTGAAATTAATGGGATCCCCGAGCATAAATCGGAAAATCTGTTAAAAACTATTGAGCAGCTGGGCTCTGTGGTTGAAAACCCGATCGGTGACAACGATGTTCTGCACGTGACCCGTGTTGCAAAACTCAATAAGGATAGCGACCGACCCCGCTCTGTAATTGTCAGACTACGTAGTCAACGTCGTCGCGACGAGTTGTTAGCTGCAGTTACCAAATTTAATAAAAAAAATCCAGATGAAAAATTGTACTCTGAGCATTTGGGAATTGGTGGACGCCGTGTGCCTATATTTGTTAACGAACATTTAACGCCGTTAAACAAGCACCTCCATGCGGCGGCTCGAAAAAAAGCAAAGGAGATTGGTGCCAAATTTGTATGGGTGAGAAATGGGAGGATCTTTGTTAGGAAAAATGAACAGAGTCCTGCTATTCTTGTCAGACACGAAGAAAGCTTGAAGCTAATTGTCTAATTTTAGGAGCCGAATGTTATGGTAGATTATGATTTAAAATGTCTCTAACAATTTATTATCAGAACGTACGAGGGTTAAGGACCAAAACTGAGGATGTTCTTAAAAATGTACTTACAAACAATTATGATTTAATCGTATTCACTGAAACTTGGTTGAACTATAACATAATGAATAATGAATTTATTGATAAACGTTATGTTGTGTATAGAAGGGATAGATCTTGTTTAAGCAGCTCAAAGAGAGACGGAGGAGGTGTAATGGTTGCAGTGTCTAAACATATTACATCTTATCGTCACTCAAACTGGGAAAGTAATGCAGAAGATTTGTGGGTGTCAATTGACGTTAAAACGAATGGCACAGTCAAGAAAATTTCTATCTGCACTGTTTACTTACCTCCTCCTGTCTCTTTTGAATCTTTATCTAGCTTTTTAGAAAACTCTACTAAGATCATAGACATATCCGATAAAGTTATAATACTGGGCGACTTTAACCTTGGCTATATTACTTGGTCTCACAAGACGGATAGCGATCCGTGTATTGCTTCAAATTATAGTTCTAAGCAGGGTCTTTCTCTTATTGATTTCATGGCTGTTAATAATTTATCGCAAATGAATTATGTGTCTAATATCGACGGTAGAATACTGGATTTGGTTCTTACCAATGTTGATTGTTTGAATGTAAATAAATCTATGAGTACACTTAGCAAAGTGGATCAAAGACATCCTCCTATTTCGATATTGGTATCACAACATACTTCTGACTTCCTTAAGCCTGTAATAAGTAACCGTTACAACTATTTTAAAGCCAACTATAGCAGTATCATATTGTATCTGAAGAGCATTGATTGGCAAGCGCAACTTGAAAGGTGTCAAAATGTCAATGAAATGACGAATATATTTTATCACTTCTTGAATATCGCAATAGCTGATAACGTTCCAAAAACAAGACCTAAAACTAACAAATTTCCGTCGTGGTTTAGCAATTCCTTAATAAAAATAATTTCTGAGAAAAACAAAAAAAGACTAAAATACTTAAAATATAAGAATCCTCGCGATCAGTTCGAATACGAGCTTCTTCGCGAACGCGTTCATAAGGTCAGTAATCAATGCCTTCTGAATTTTAAGAAAAAAATCGAATGCGATATATCAAAGAACCCTAAAAGCTTCTGGCGTTTTATAAAAGGCAGGCGTAATGGAGCATCCAATATTCCAGCTGTAATGCATTATGATGCAATGGTTGCAACTACTGGACCTGAAATAACTAAAATGTTTGCAAATAAATTTTCTTCTGTTTTTAGTAAAGACACTGTTAATGACGTGAGAGACACTGTTACGTTCAATGACTCATATTTATCTTTTGTGAAATTCACAGAGCGAGACATTATAGGTGCGGCTAAAAAGTTAGACATTTTTAAAGGAGCTGGCCCTGATGAGATTCCCCCTGTTTTCGTCAAGCGTTGTATTTCCGCTTTATCGTTACCCCTATCTATAATTTTTAATAGATCTTTAAGCGATGGAGTATTTCCGGATATCTGGAAAATTTCTAAAATTGTTCCAGTATACAAAAAAGGCGAAAATACTAATGTTAGTAATTACAGACCGATTTCCATAATTTCATGTCTTCCAAAATTGTTTGAATCCTTGATATGTCCAATTATTACGCGACATTTAATCACATTTATATCGGATCATCAGCATGGGTTTAGAAAGGGTCGTTCGATTGAAACTAATCTTGTGACATTCACATCATATCTATGTAAAGAAATCGACAAAGGTCAGGAAGTTGATGCCATATATATGGATTTCTCCAGTGCGTTCGATAAAGTATGTCACTCGCGTTTAGTAAATAAACTTAATAGATATGGTGTATGTGGATCTCTGCTGGATTGGTTCAGGTCTTATTTAGCAAAAAGACTCCAGTTTGTGGTAGTAAATGGTTATAAGTCAGACAATTATTCAGCAATATCAGGAGTTCCGCAAGGATCCCACCTGGGCCCAGTCCTTTTTGCTGCCTTTATCAATGATATAATATTCGAAATACGAAATTCACAATTCTGTCTCTTTGCTGACGATCTAAAAATTTACAAAACAGTAAAATCCACTATGGACTCACAACTTATTCAGAGTGATTTAAACAGAATTACTACATGGTGTCATTTAAATGGAATGATACTTAACACTAAAAAGTCATATCACATTAAATTCTCAAGAAAGCTCAAACCTTTCCCGTCCTCATATAAAATCAACTGTGATATTTTGGAGCAAGTTAAAGAAGTTCGGGATTTAGGTGTTATAATGGATAGCAAATTGAATTTTAAGTCTCATATTGACGCTGCAGTCAAAAAAGCTGGAAGGATGCTTGGGTTCCTAAAACGAAATGCCAAAGGTTTTATATCGATAAAAACTAAAATAATTTTATATAACTCTTTTGTTAGAAGTCACCTTGAGTTTGCGTCGGTGGTTTGGAGTCCTTACTGTGTCTCATATTCGCAACGCATTGAAAGCATTCAGCGCTCTTTTACGAGACATATAGCATATCTTTCTTCTGGCATTTCCCATCGTTGCCCCTATAATGCTCGTCTCAATCACTTTGTAATGATGTCACTTTGCAATCGTCGTGTATTATTGGATATAGTGTTTTTAAAAAAAATTATTTCCGGTGGCGTAGATTGTATTCACCTTCTTCAATGCGTTAATCTTAACATTCCATACAAATTTCCACGGCATCCAATTACTAAGGTCTTTTACAACCCTGCGAGTAAAACAAACCTCCTAAGAAACTCGCCTCTATCTCGAATGTGCACCGAATATAACCGAATGTGTATATCAATCGACATTGACATTTTTCATGACTCATGCGCAAGTCTAAGAAGAAAGTTGTCTGAGCACCTGCTTTCTAAGCAGGTTCATAAAATTTTGTAAACCTCTACTTTTTTTAAATATTTATTTATTATTTATTTATTTTTTATTTTTCATGTTTTTAATTATGTATTCTTGTTAGTTTGTTT
>DWEC01003667.1:0-10419 GCA_018245735.1 Microceris miodesmiata
GCCGAAATATGTCGTCAATATCGACGCAAAAAAATTAAATTAAAATCAATACTAATTACTAATAGGTATTTTTAGTATCTTATAGCAATTGAAAACTTATAATTAAAATTCTGCGCACTTCGGGATCCATATCCCGTATGAGAAAAGCTTAACGGGGCCATTAACGTTATATTACATAGTTAGTTACCATTACACATTGTTTTAAAGGAAATAAACTCAGCCACTAGTATCAGTACAGTACGATTGAAAATAAATAAAATATAAAATATCTTTAAAAATTAATCAAATATTTTCATTTTTAAACAAAAAACTTTGTAATTATCCTACCCTTGTTATGTATATTCATCTCATTCTTTTGTCGATTTACTGAAGTTTCACTTCTTTCGTGTGTAAATCGCACACTCACCTCTTTTTGTACATTATTTATTTTAAAGTAAGTACATCAAGTATGCATAAGTTAAACAATTAACGTAACTTAAACAAATAATACGCAACGCTTCTATAATACTCCTGGCGTTAAAAGACAAAACACAATGAATGTATGTACTATTATTGTGTTCTTCACTCATAAATGCTCTGTTTCATTTTCAAGTGCATTCAACGACATAGGTAAACTTTGGTTTAACGAACCCTTCAAAGTAAATTAACGTTCCTTTGATTTCGTTTCACGGTAGTTTTGTCTCATACAGAGTTTTTTCGTAACAAAATAACAATTGACAATCTGTTGAATAACACAATGTTGTTGAGAGTAATAATTATTTGGGCAAATAATAGTTATCAAAATCGAAATAATACGTAGAACTTCGTCTAGAAAAAAACATTAATTTAGTAAGAGTAGTAATAATAATGCAACACATGAAACGGAACGTTCTCGAGCCAAACGTAAACAAAGGTCGCAGTGCGCGTGAGACCGTGACGTTAATTTGAAAAGTTATGAAAAACAAATGCATAAAAATGTAATGTGTAGTAATTTGTATGATTACCCTTAAATACCAACTCTACTTTGTTTGTGGGATAAACAGTAAAAGAAAACGTGTTGTAGAGAGCTAATCTAAAAATAAAAGTGATATCGGCGACGGGATATCCCACAGGAAATGAAGACCCACAAGTTGCGAACTCTGTAGTGTAACTTTAATTTAGTTTCCACTTTCGAAAGCTATGGGTGCGACGTACAAAGAGTTGTTTAAACTTTACGATTTGATACAATGCGGCGATACAAGGTTATTTGAGTGTTATCTATTAAAACAGTTTCTATTAAGACAGTTATAAAATTTTTATCAAATTTATAGGGTCGAATAAAATTTTTTTTTTCGGTATTTTAGTTCATATATTTTTCGTTTTTCAGATCAGTTGACCGTTTTCTATCGAATAATAATATCAATGTAAACGTAATATTACCTTCTAAAGGTATAGCAGTTTTACATTTAGCTGTAGGAATTGAGCCCCTGGACAAGTCCAGGGAATGTACAGAACTATTACTGAAACATGGAGGAGATCCGAATATGCTGTGAGTATTTTAAATTTTAAATATTTTAATATCATTGTATTTATGTGTTGATATTTGAGCTGCATAATTTTAAAATATAAAGTTTTGTACTGTGGCAATTTTTATGTTAAATTATGGACAATATTTGCAGTTTATATTTTGCATCAATATTATTATTGATGAAAACTTTTTATAACAACCAAGCTTTTCCCAATCATGTATTTTTTATGTAATTTTAGACTTACACCAATAGATTAATGGCCGAATAAATAAATAAAAATTTTGGACGCAATAAATATATATTTGGATAGGAAAAATTATAACATGTATAAAAAAATACAATATATTTATACAGTTACTGTTATATAAAATATTTTTCCAGAAATGTGATCAATACGGTTTCATAATATTTCTCCAAATGTAACAATTATTAATGTAACTAACATTAATAAATTTTAAAGCTGGTGTTTATGTAAATGAATGCAATACATTCTTTACCAAAATAAAGCAGAAATTAATCAGACAGTAATGTGTAACATTGAAGAATGTGTAGTTGCAATAATTAATATACATAGTCAAAAGGCTTCTCAAAAATGTATGTGAGACATAGGTTAAATTTCGGAAACAAAAGCTTTCCGAGGGTAGACCCAGGAATTGAATATAATCACAACATCTTGTTACAAGTACTTAAATATCTATTGTTCAATCCTATAGAGGTTGGATTCGAGTAGCTGAAGATCAAGCTCATTGGCATGCTATTGTAGAGGCCTATGTCCAGCAGCAGATGGGAGTAGACTGATGATGATGATGATAATGATGAAGCCTATATGAAAAGATATGATACCTATTACAACAAAAACATTTATAAAGTCACATAATTATTGTGTAAATTTTTTTAAATTAAATACTATATACTACTACTTTCCATTATTAATATAATTAACGGGTGTTTTAGAAGTGAATCATATGATTTTGTCTTAGTATCATGTACTATCTTAATACATTAGAATTAAAATCTATTTACACTGGACAATCTGATTGGAGGCTTTCGGTACCATAAATTTGCTGAAGTTATACAAACACATAAAAGGATTATGATCGCAAAATTATTATTCCATATAAGTATTTATTCATTGTTTGATTTTGTTAATTTTAATATTCCTTTTTTTTAATATATACACTATTTTACTTTTAATAAATTTTAATTTTAATAATCATTTAATCATATCTTGTCCTTCAAATAAGCCTGTTTCTATGTAAACTTATTATAAATATGTTACTGTATTGCATAAAAAACCGGAGACAGAAGTTACTATAGTGATATGAAAACATCTGCTCACATACTGGAGTCACCAGCTGCAGGGAAAAAACCAAACAGGTGCAATCTGTGAACACATTGACTTCATTCATTGTTGTTTACTTCTTCTAGAGTTAGTATATTAATATGTATGTTTCAAATATGATAATTTTCGAATGAAATTTTTTCGAATTTTTTTTTTTTTAACTCAATTGTCACCATTTTGTAATTGTGCAAGTAATGTTTTTTTATTATTCAATGTATCGTAAAAAACCATCGATGAATCTTGAAATATCTAATACCTGTGAGAAATTCAAGCTTGTTACATATAATTCGATATAATGATTTATTCATTGTGCAACATTATCCGCCCACGGTAACGAACGGTTACAGGAAACAATAAAAAAAGTTTTTATTGCAACATATTTCTTAATCTCAGAGGTGATCAAGTCATGTGTTGCTCAACATTCACTTGATTAGCCCATGTAGGTGGAGCTTGACCATTAAACACCCACACGGTCATAAATAACCAATATAGCTGACTCTCTATTGTTATTTAAACGGAACACTGAACGTTCCACTTAAGGTGTACTAATGCACTATTGAACTCGACGAAACTAATTTGTGTATTCGTTGCGTCTATTAAGCTTAATATGATTTTGACTCAATCGATTATTATCTCCGCAATAGAGAAAACGCTAGAGTGAAAACCACATCGTGGGTAAAAAATTTGCTGTAAAATAACTTCTTATCGAAAATACGTCATTAATTTCTTTCAATTATCCTCTTGTGGAATTTGTTTTCTAATTACCAGGCTACCGAAATCCTAATCAATGTGTTCGATTGCACAATGTAATGCCACAAATATTTCTCATGACGTCATATTCGGGTCACTTATAAAGGTCATCGAAAGATTTGTCTGTTTATTATTTTTTATAGTTTAGGGAATTTATTTATAAGTATTTTTTGTGCCGTTGTATTATCAGCTTTGAGGAAAACTCGCAGACGATTAGGATATGAACACGAGTAATATAAATTTACTTTTGGCAATAAAATAGCTGAGGCATTAATCTTTTAAGTTCCTTTTAGACCTAAAAAATTAACGTTCATTTTTAATTTTAATGTTAGAGACAATTCTAATCATCCCTATTCGATGATATATACCTACAATCCATATTAGTACTGGCACATTAATTTCCATACAAAATAATATAAATGTAACTAACTTATTAAAAATACAGAGAATTATGAAACCAATAATGACTTCATTCAATCTTTAAAAATAACAACAAATTTGAAAGAAATAACTGGGGCATTTGATTGTAGCAACGATGACGGCGTGACTCCAGTTCACATAGCAGCAATATGGGGCCGAGTGGAGAACTTGAAACTGCTGATCGGCTGCGGCGGAGACCCGGCACGACGGGACTCGGAGGGCTACTCTGGGTTCGATTACGCAGCCAGGGAGCAACAGTGGGACGTGTACGACTACCTACATAACGTAGTTGACCAGATGGAGGATAGTTGGGACTCGGAATGCGCTTACACCTTGGACTTAGGTAAGACTTTGGTACCGATGAAGGTTTCGTAGCAAGAGATTATTAAACCATCGCAAGATGGGTGGGTCGCGGATAGCATCTGTAAAGGTGTTATTATTATTATGAAATACGTATGGAAAATACGCTCTCACATGTTTAAACCGATAGATCTAATTATTATAGTCTACCTATTATAATATCTATTATTTAAAGTTATAAATTATAGCATTATTATTTACCAAGGTTCCACGGTAAATTAGTTAAACAAATTTAGTCGAAAATCAGCTACTTCGAATATTTGTTTATTAAATATTTCTTTATTATTTAATTACACTTTAATCAAATTGTGCCGCAGTAACTTGACTTTCAACATGAACAAAGCCACGGTTAACCTTTAATGCTAAATTGATTAGTCAATATACATTGGGGCATAAAAAGATCATGTCTATATTACACTGGACCGGTTTTGCGCCGCAACTCTGAGTCATCGCTGCCAGTAGACAGGGATTAGTCAAAGTATATAGACTATTAATATGACCTATTATATGATATGTAACCTGATGCAAGGACGTCAGTAAAATGTTACACGTTTTGGAAACTTAAAGATATTAACATAATTCTGAAGCTATTTTTATCGAATACTAGACAAAGGGTATTTAGCTAGATTTTTGTGTTCGTCGTATTTGATTCAAGTTTAAAAGCATATGTTAGACACATTGAGGTTGCACAGACTATTGACCCCAGTCCTCTGGAATAGTAAAATTTGTAATAATCTTAGCCATACGAAGTCAAGGACCATATGAAGGCCGATGGCAATGTTTCCGCTCCAATTAACGTTCGAATAGAAGATAAATCCTTGCCAAATCAATTGTGTACCCGTTACTTCTATTTGTACAAAATCCTCATTTCCCATTTTAGATAAGATTTTAGTGACTACAGATCAAATGGTTGCCGAATACGGACCAGTTTCGAACAATGAACTGTGCAAAAGTGCGATGAGTAGAAAATCCGAAATGGTACGAGACTGGTGTGATAAAACATGTTTAGTGATGAACAAGTTGTACCCGACGATCCTCACGGAGACCTTCACGTTGGATGATGAATCTCGACCGTGGAAGACAACCGACTTGTCTATAGGTTTCACAAACACCCAGACCACGTCTCTCAGGGATTCGAGCGACACAAACACCAGCTTTAAAACATGCATGTCCAAAAGATCTGGGTGCCAAGACGTAGAGATCAGTGGAGTGTGTAGATTAGAATTAACATCGGACAAAAGTATGAATTCCATGGCCAATCATTCAAACGAACTGCAAAAGCAGAGACTGAGTATGTATGAAAACTTTTCGTTGCCGGGCTCTCCTAAGTGTATAACGCATTCAAATTACAACTCGAAAAGTAACTTGAAGGGAAACAAGAACAAGTGCATTCACAGAGAGACTCAGGCGTTAAGTGCGGAGTTCCAGAAAATGAGCTTTGACAACGCAGAGTCGTTACTATCAGACGATACGTCACAGACGGACTTGGATAAGGCAGTTATTGTCGTTCAGAACAAGACGAACGAGTGGTTGTCTTCGTACAGTGACAGCCGGCTATCGGATACCAGAGCTGGTAATACCAGGAGGTCGTCAGCTAGCAGCGGCGTCAGCAGCAACTTCTCTGGAGGCAGTATTGTTATAGCTAATGTCCACGAGGATTATAAGTACGAGGATAAAGAAGAAAATGTCGTGCTAATTGAAAGGAGAATGTTGGTGTCGTCAGTTGTGTAAGTACATACTATCCTTCCTGTTACTAGTTTTCTAATATATTTTTATGTATTTTGTGTAGGATTTCAAGTTGATTGGGAAATCTCTATATTTATATCGAGACCAGGGACAAGTTCTTCAACAATGTACATTATTTTGCTGTCAATTAAACTATATGCTAATATTCGTATTTAGACAAGAGTTTTTGCTTCCGCCCTTGTCGCCGTAGCTCTTTGGCTTACTGTGGAATGGTACGTCTCTATACCTTTTTGAGTCGATTAAAGCGTAAAAATCATTATATCTATTAAGGTAGAATTGTTGTCAGTGAATGTGAAAAAATATCCAAACCAAAAGATTCATTTTATTGTAATTGTAACAAGTCTGTACATACAAAATCCTCATAAACCAACATAAAAACAATGCCATAAACAAAACATAATCTACAATATTATTTGTCGTTGACAAGTTCATTATAAATGTGTTAGCATTCTATATATAACTAGCGAAGTGAAGTTGTCCATTATTTGTGATAAGACTATAACTAAATTGACATTTTAATAACAACATTCGTACTTATAGTTTCATTCTCGTTTTTTAAAACTTATTTTTAAATATTAAAAACAGACAAATAATGATTAAAGCAATATATGAATTGCATATTATAGGTTGCCAGTTGATGAAACAGTCGACTCGAATATACCAGATCAAACAATTTTGTCCGTGGCTTCCTCACTACCAGCGTCCATGGAGTATGACAATGAGACTCTAAGAGCTGAGCTTGTCAAACGTGGCTTCAAGCCTGGCCCCATTCAGGACAGCACCAGAACCTTGTACCTGAAGAAATTAGAGGCGTTGAAGAAAAACCCTATTGTTGTGAATAATCAAGGAAAAAGTAAGTCAAATTTATACATTAATTATAGTATTATAGTTTCAATAGTTAATATATATTGTTATAACGTGGTTAATAGCATGCTCACTCCTCGTCGTTTGTTGCGTGGTTATCGCTTTACACTTCCTTTTCATTTCTAATCCTATATACTGCTTCATTAAAGCGTATATAGGATATAATATATCGTATATTATTATGCATGGCGGTTACAGGAACGAAATGAGTTTCCTAATGTATCCAACATACGAAACGAGAAATTTCTTATTTAATGCGTTGATAGATGGTGGGTCCCACACAGACCAATCCTTGCCCTCTAAATAAAAAAAAATCATTAGAATTTCCATTATAAAAAGTGAAAAGCAGTTTCCAGAATAAAAAAAAAATATAAATAGAATTATTCAAGTTATTATTTAAGTCTCATAACTATCAGCCATTCTAATGTATGTTATTAGATAGTATAATACTAGTACTTTTTATTTAAACGTTAATGATGATTATTATGATGATGTACTTGTATGTATATGCCATGGTTTTGATTAAACCAAAAGTTGCGGTAGTTTCAGAAATTTTATAAAAGAGTTCTTACCAACAAACCGTGCACTTTCCTCATAAATAAATTCAAAGTCAAATCCCCACGTCAAACGTCATGTAACCTTATAACGTCATTTTTAATTTAATTTTTTGTGTTTTTATACAGTTAAAATTTTTGTTTTAATTAATATCACTATGATATATAAAAAAATTATACGTTTTGAGAAACCAGTGAAATTCTTCCGTAAAGGTAGGATACACAAATATATAACATACAACATCTGTTAGAAAGAAGAACACTTCTAAACTCGTTGAAAATGAACTTGATGGGTCGTATACATCAATTATATGACACGTGAGGCACGACAGCTGCAAGAGATTTTTAAATCACATGCCACATGAATCACCTGCGAGATGGCGTCTTAATGAGTATTAATTGGTCTTAAATCCAATACGTTCTCCAATTGCTAACACAGTGACGCACAGAACAAATGCTGCAATGGATCAAACAATTGTCATCACGAATTATCATCGTCAGCTCTATTAAACACGGGTCTCCTGGTTGAACGAGAAGGGTTAATTAATAATTACGTTTAATCTGTCCCACCGGGCTAGTGAAATTTTAGTTTTAAGTGTGTCAAGTGAAACTGCTATTAAATGAAATGACGATCAAATATTTTTCTATACAAGGAAATGTAATGCAGTAGTACTATCTGCAGAGGTAGCCCGCTACCGCCGCGACCGGCTCCATTAGTTTCCCTTGTTTTCTAGTACATTCCATTCCCATCTAACTCAATTCTAAGGAATTGTGATCATTCTTGTTAGTTTGATATTCTTTTAGAATTTCAGGTACCTACCTAAAAAGCAAACATATACAAAACAATTACAAACTTATCATTATTTTATGTTATGGAATTTTAATCTGAAATTTAAATTTCCCGCTAATACAGTTATTGTCATTGGTACTTCGTTTCCCACTGTCATCTTTATTTTCATTGTTTCTCTGATCGTAACGGGTTTCCTCTCACTGTATCATGACAAAAATTTGCGAAATCAACTTTCAAAATCCGTAGTCTTTTTACACCTAATCGCATGAAATAAAAACATGTAAAGATCAGTTGTAATGTTACGAGTTGCCAGCGTTATTATTACTTAATAATATGCCAAAAAAGTAAGTTTATTACTAAAGAAAGTGAAGCACTCAAATAGAATTTCCTATTGTCATTTTTACAGCATACAGCATAGAGTTGGAAAAATCCCTAAAAACAGAGGAGTGGATGAAAAACCTGTCGCCGTACATGGAGCTAGAGACAAAAGCGCGGACGGATTTCGCCAACAGCAACAAAAAATGGCGGGAAGGTACCGCGAAGACTTCCTTCACATATCTGCTGTTGGACCCGAGGCTGACGGAGAACTTGCCCGCGCGGGCCGGGAGACAAAACACCCACACGTCTTGGATCACATTCATTAACTCCATATTTTATGTTGGAAAAGGTTTGTGTAACACGACTTTTTTATATGAACAATGACATTTACGAATCACGAAACATTTCGTAGATGGACACGAATGATTAAGTCTGAAGAGGCAAACCTTAGGCGTTTCAATCAAATCAGATTTGTTCTAAAAGAAGGTCGAGTCGAAAACATTTTAATAGCGAGCGTATAAAGTTAATAAAATAGATGCAATTTGCTAGGATCACAGCTGATGGAAATCTCCAACCTAGTCTTACTGTGAACGTATAATCATAAGAATAATACGGAACAATCCTCCAATTACAACCTGGACCTCTTCAAATTGAACGTGAATAGGCATTCACGTCATTCATTAGGCAAGCTTGCTACGTCATAGGCCACGTCGTTGCTTTCCATCAGGCAGACTCTGGCCAAAAGCTAGCCTATTGTGTATAAAAAATAAAATAAAACGACAAGAAAGTTGGACAATTCGACGTGATCTTTATTTAAACCGCATGCCCAGCATGAGGATTATGGGCAAAAACCCTTCAGGGGAGGACAATGTTCAGCAATGGATTTAAACATACTGATGATGTTAGAAGGCAACGATTGACCATTTATAATCTATAGCCACTAACGTTGTAACAAGTGGTGTTTGTTTAAAAGGGATACATGTATTATATTTTTACAACAGTGTGTTATTCACACACTGTTTTTCCTACTGTGTGGAGTCCGATACCAAATGAAGGTCACCCATTGGCCACGAGTTATCTTTTCATTAACTGATATAATGCGCCCGATATCATTATATTTAATCAATATCATAGTACTTCTACTGTTATTTATTAGATTAGTTATCAATGGGACTTCGTTATATGTAACAGTTACGTTATCAGAATTAATAATCATAAATTATGCAAACATATGTTTTCTTGTATTTAGTTTCATTTTCATATCATTAGTTTAAATGTATCAGTGATATAAATATGTATTAATTATATTAATTCTCGCTTTGTTAACTTTCATCAGCGGTCATTCAGGCTCGTCTATTACAAGTAACCTTGATGTAACCTTCTTTTAGGATGTCTCCAGTTTGATCGATGTGTCGCACATACCCCTAGATGAAACTGTTTCGGCTCGTACCTTCCGCACTCCTCATAAATCTATTTCTTGATTCGTGTTGCCGGTCTGCTTTTGCTCTCGGGGACTTTTCTTTCTTTAAAATCATTCAAAAATGCAACCAAAAGTACCTATGCTTTTTTCGATTTTCGAGTTTACTGTTATTTTTTTCATCAGTAACGTTTCAGTCCCACAATGGAATAGGTGGTGAGCCTATTGCCATACACCGGGCACAAATCCAGACTCCACATCACTACTAGAAATTCTAAATTAGACAAATCCAATATTACCCGACCCGGGATTTGAATCCGGGACCTCCCGATCGGCAGTCGGACTTGCAAACCAGTCGACCACCAAGGCAA
>DWEC01003668.1:0-10417 GCA_018245735.1 Microceris miodesmiata
ATGTGGATGATGCTCAGGTGAGCTGCTCTTCTATATTCACGCACTCTTCTAAACTCATTGTTGTTATGTCGTCTCTTAATTCTTGTTATTTATTTAATAATGAAACTGCTTGTTCGCAGATAAAAATCGATCACCGCCTAAAGCACATATTAGGTCTCCAACCGACAAACGAAATACAACCTTCCTTCCGAGCGATACAGCCGAATATCAAGCAGGACCCTTTCCCAGTCAAAAAGACGAATTTAGAAGTGACGCTGGACAGTGCTCCGTATAAAAGGAATCGGACCAGGACATCGTTGTCGTGTACTGTCGTACCAGCGCTCAAAGCACCAGAGTTTTTCAACCACGAGCAGCCATGCGCATGCTATGCGTGTCACACGTTGACATGTGATCTTATAGCATGTTACACGTATGGTCTAGAAGCTTCCATGTTCTTCCGAGCAAAGGATATCGATATAGCTAGAAATTATTTCCGCGGCGCTTTCGAAATGTTTGAATCAGCAGAAGGTAGATTCAGAAATAAAATGGATGCTTTTAAAGCGAAAAATCTCAACCAAAATATTTTGGATATAGTCAGTTGCAGTTACATGCATGATCTCAGGGAAACAATGATAGAGTTTTTAATTAATGCCTCTCTTTTTGAGTTGTCGCTGGAGTCGTATAAGAAGTCCGATGATCACGTTGTTAGGATTCATGAACTGATGTCGGAAATGGGGACGGTAAATCCATATATAAAAAGCGAGGTATACAATTTGATGATTTGTTCCGCTCACGTTAGGAGCGTGGCCAACAATGGACAAGGATGTGGTCTGGAAATTGATTTCGAGGCACTAAAATTGAGTCCAGATAAAGATGTTGATATACCAACAACGCCGGAGACGAAGTATGTGCCTCCCAAGAAGTCTACCGTCAAACTGGTCAGCGCGGAAGAAGTACCGAAAGTCAAGAGAAAAGTCATCAAACTCAACCTCGATGACAATTCCGAAGAAGTAGAGGCAGCGTCAAAGAGAACAGTTATAAAGCCCGAATTTAAAGTACCAGAGCCTGTTATAACGAAACCGAGCTTGGAAACTATGACGCCACGGTCGACTCGCTCAAAACCTGCAATCGTACTAACACAACCCTCTGTAGATGTCGAGAGCACCCCAAAAGCCAACGAATTCTTTACACCCCTATCCACCCCCAGCAATGAGTTGTTTTTCACCCCCGTAACGTCAATGAAAACTTATTCGAAGAGAAGCAATATTGTAAAAAATTTGGAATCAGAATTTTCAACTCCTAAAGCTGCTAGGAAACCCTTCGAAGTCAAGAACGAAGCAGAAGAACCAGATAAATGTAAAAATACAGTGCAAAATGAAAAAAATGGAGTCAAGCGGAATTCACGAAAGATAGAGGGTAGAGAAGATAAGATAAACGATGCTAAGCATGCGACTAAAAAAACAGAGCGTAGAAGAGAAAACACGAAACAAGTTGAAACTAGTTCAGTGAAAAATTTAAGAGAAAAACGGGCATTGAAAAGGGCGACCAGTCCAGGGAAGCTAGTCAACGAAGACAAGTTGGTGACTCGTCCTAGAAGAAAACAACCTCTGTTGGATGGCTAACACAATAGCATGGATTAAATGTCCGCTGTATAATCGATTTTCCAAAGATTACTTCTCTATAGGGTTTTTATTTTAACCAACCACTAGTTTTGAGCATGAATCATATCAATCATTATAAAAATACTCAATTAGGAATTTCTAAGAAGGACTTAACTCATAAATGATTTAGAAACCTGTCTAACGAAGAAAGATGAAAGTAGGACACGTTCTAGACTTCATTTCTCGTTTAAAAGCTGCTACAGTAAATGTGAGATTTAGGGGTTAAAATCTTCAGGAAGACTACAAAACCTAAAGAAGTTGACGAATGTGTTGAATAAAATTAATTAATTTAAAGTGTCTACATAAATGCTTGTTTGCATTTAACCGTTTGAGTGCAGAACAAATATTGTGAGCATATGCCAAAAATGTGGATGAGTGTGGGTGTATATAAAAAATAAAATAAAAGTAGATAATTTATTAGATTACAAAAATTGTTTGAAAAGAAAAAGAACACATAAAAAGTAGCTCTTAACAATTTTTTTAATCTCGATTTTTTTTTGCAAATAGTGAGAAAATTATAATTCTAAAGTTTTATTGGCAATTGTGGTTTGCTGCACAAAGCGCGTGAAGCCCTCTTTTACAAATAGAGCTAATTAGATTTAATCTCCTTACTCTTCCGTCCTATTTATTACTACATTCTACACATCGCCGTAGATTTCGCCCTGATAGCTTTTCAAGTGCAAATTTGTTGCTTGGAGTAGGTTCTATAACTGTTCTATGTATATGCATTATTTTTGCACCTCAATCATTCCTTTTCTATGTTATTAATAATATCCGACATAGTAAACCGATAAATCATATGCTTCGCTAGTGAAACCAGCTTAAATTCACACCAAACTGAGAAAACAAATAGGAGTGCAGTCACTCTCTTCCCAATTTAACATCAAACAAGAGAAGCGCTATCACGCTACCCGCAATTTTGGCATTTATATGCCGCGCTTCTCGAGTTACCCCGAGGAGCGCGGTCGCGCTGCTCTGTACTCAATCGGTTAATAGAACATTCCTTGTAAATGCATATAATAGTTCCAAAGGCTGGCCGTGTTTGGCGTTGGTGTGTTTTCTCTTTCTATTGTTACGTCACTGTTCATTGTTGTTAGAGAAAATAAACCAGTTAAAGTTAAAGAATAAGAATCTTATTAATTTATTAGAATATACCCATATTTCAATAAAATGTTTTAGATGCTACTCAAATAAGTATTTGCATGTGGTGTAGTTTGGGTTTTGATCTAAGAGATGGGGGTAAGGATACTAAGGTTTTCTTGTTTTGAATTGGAGCCAGATGCCGATAAGATCCAGGGTTGTCTAAAACTGGTTATTTTTCATCCATGTCTACTGCAGCAGGTCTTGGTCATAACATATGGTAATCAAGTTAAAAAATGTCTTAGGGTCTATTATATGATCATGTCATTCTTCAGGCTTGAGGTTAGGCAGTCATCTTGTACACAAGATTATCCAATCAATGTAATAAATTTTTTCATTGTGCTGGTGAATTTTACTTTCTACCTACCCTTACATTGGAAGTAAACATAATATCACGCCCTATAATCCCTGAAGAGGTAGACAGAGGAATGTAGTACACTCCCACATTTTACCAATTACGTTTAAGTCCAATGGAATTGGTGGTGAGTCTATTGCTGTACACCGGGCACAAATTTAGACTGCGAGTCACTGCTGGAAATTCTATATTAGAAAAATCCAACAGTACCCGGCCCGATAATTGGCAGTCGCGCTTCCAACCACTCGATCAACGAGGCTGTCTATTACATTATTAGAAGTACACATAATTATTTTGATTAGAGACAGTAATCATTAGAAATATGGCTGAGAATTTATATACAATGGGAAGTCTGAAAAATATCTACACATACAGTAATAAGAAATAAACCGGATGTTATTTACGCACGTACATACATTCATATCTTCACGCTAGGTTCCATAGAAGTAGGGATCTTACGGAGTGCCAAATGTCTATCCTGTCAGATCTGCCGTGTTCCCTCCACATTCATTACTTTTCCTAAATGCACGCCTGTTTCTGACTTCTTACTCCTAAGCAGTCAGAACTTTACCTATTTGGTCAAGATAGGTGAGCCTTTTATGTATGTAGGACATAAAATAAATAATAATTTACTTAACTTGTTTAACGACTTTTAATAATGTTATCCATATCTGAATAAGTCATCTTTCTAGTAATATTCTTAATGTTCATTTATTTCATAAAATCAATTATTGTGAACATGAATAACTAAACACTTTTGATCTTGCCACTGAGAAAAATAGTCTAGGTAGTCTAGAATAGTCTTAGTATCTAATAAGAATCATGAACATCATGATAAATTACAGAGAACTCAAAAAAAAAATTAACTTCGTTAATGTAAATAAATGTCGAATATTTAAATTATGTACATTGGAGAAGAAAACTGAACGGTTAGAGAATCAGTGCAAGTAATATGCGTATGGTAGATATTTTGTTATGTATATAGCAACATAACAAATTGTATCTTTTTTTTTTGCTAATGTCAAATGTCAACATGAAATTTTGACATTGAAATAAAAATGAATGATTTTTTTTCCTCACTTTTAGGTACCTACCATTGTAAACAAGAAACTTCTGTAGTTTACTAATAAAGTATTGATATTTTATAATTTATAAATTTATACCGAAGAAATGTGTAGTTAGTAGACCAATATAGATTTACCGCGCAATTATCATAGTTATAATACTGTATTTTTATGAGGGAAATAAACAAAATTATCTCATTAATTAGCCAAAAGCTTTTTCGGTGAGTTAGTTCGTATGCTATTGAACCTTTTACCTTGAGTGATACTATTTCAATTATTAAAGATAGCTTATGGCATCTTTCGATCGTATACAGCTGTTTGAGGTACACTACGATTAGGTTGCTGGCTTCCGTGTTCGAAATTTGAAAATTCCTCTATATTAAACCCTATGTTCAATATACATTTATATCCAGTCGCATTCATACCTCACGAGTGAGAGGTGCTGTCACTCGTGGGGTGGAGTCGGGGGTCCAGCCCGTGCTGGCCTCACTTCTACCCCTTGCTCTCCCCCCAAACTTCAGACGCAGCCACTTAGGCTCGCCACTAAACGCGGTAACGCTATGGAGCCCTTTAGGGTCAACAGCATTAGACAATTTGGAAAAAATCTTCATATATTATCAATATCCATATCTGTGGATATTATTTAGTAGTTATAAATAGTAATCAGCAAATAAATGATTATATTATACCATGGAATTGGTTTATTTTCAATTCTGAGTGGCAAACGACTAAAGAGAATCTCCAACTGCTCAGTAACAACTCAACAATAACCAACTCAATCACTAAAATCACGTTTGATTTAAAGAGTCCCTTGTGAGGTGGGCAGAGAGCACAAAGTGCCAAATATCTCTGTCCTTACAGACTTGATATGTTTCTTTTATAATCTCCATACACATACAAATTATAGTAATGTATAATGTATGTTCAACTTCCAGGTCTAATTGCTGGTACTATGACAGAGACAGATGTCATTCAGACAAACCTGACACAGCAACCAATCGAAGAGGTGGTCATCAAATGTGAGGTTATCGAGATTTCTGACGATGATACAGCTGTGAATCCCCAACCAAAGAAGTAAGTGATTAACATTGTTTTGTGAAGGAAGTATCAGAGGAGTAAGCAACAGATTTTTGTGGCTACTGCTGTTCATGGATTTTGGAGCTATCCTTGAATCATTATCATCATCAGCCTCTAGTTGTCCCCTGCTGGACATAAGCCTCCCCTAATCAGCGCCAATATTTCGAGTCCTGGGCCTTCCAAATCCATCTTTGAATAGGAATGTAGAAATAGGAAGGTCAGTGCTAGTTAATCATGTCATATTGTATTTTTGGGAGTCAAGGCTTACATTTTTCTTTAGTATCTAGCTTGATTCTTTTTAAATACTTAGGTTTTGAATTTAACAGTTCATAACACCATACTATATTATTATTAACAACATTTTATGAAGGTAAAGGATGAGAGTTTGCAGGTGTTGACACAGATCATAGCTTGCCTATCATGATCAAATAGGTCAGATACAGACTGATGGGGAAGTCATATATGTGTAGGAAGACAGCAATGAATGTTGAAGTATGTCATGTCTGTTAAGTATGGAGATATTTGGCACTCAGTGCACTCTGCCTATCCATGGGGACATATAATAATAATAATAGTGAAATATAAAAACAAGACATTGACTGCCTTATTGGTCAAGTTGGTTGCAAGTTTGACTACCTATTGAGTAGCCCCAGGTCTTATCCAGAGTCAGCTAATAAAGGATTTTTCAGTTTTGAAATTTACTCACTCAGTGTCTGTGTTTATGCCTGGTGCATAACCATAGGCTCACCCTACTCCATATTGGGAAGTAAATGTAACTGTCCTACAATCCTTTGGCTATCAGGCTTCAGGCATTATAGGTGTGATGTTTTATGTTTAAAACCAATGTTTTCATTCCAGGAGACGTCACAGGAGGGTGATCCCGAAAGATCCAGTGCCATGTGAGGATTGTGGCAAGACCTTTCAGACTGGTTATGAATTAAAGAAACACAAGAGAACACACACAGGGGAGAGGCCATATATGTGTACAACTTGCGGTAAGACCTACACTCAGCTAGGCCATTTAAGCATACATAGCTTATCGCACAAGGGCATTAAGAATTTCAACTGCGAATGTGGCGCCTCGTTCTATAGAAAGGCAGACCTGGACCGGCACGAGAAAATCCATACAGGCGAAAAGCCTTACCAATGTGAGATATGTTCGAAGAGTTTCACCCAGAAGAACAACCTGGTGATGCACTTCAAGATGCATATAGGAGATAAACCCCATGAGTGTCCAGTATGCTTGAAACGATTCCTGACCAGAAGTAAAATGTTGTTGCATTCCAAGAAACATGACAAAGAGAAAAAGAAGAAGGGACTGGTTGATGACATTTTTTAGTGCTTAAGTCCAGGATATAGCTGGAAGTTTGGCCAGTTATGTTGTATATGACCAAGGTATGGTGCCAGTTTTCAAAATTGTTCATTGTTGAAACAATTTCATGTTTAGCACTTTTTATCCCACGCTTTGTACTGTTCCACTGTTAGACACAGGTCTCCTCTCGGAATGAGGTGGTTAAGGCCACAGTCTGCTACACTAGACAATGTGGGTTAGCAGGTTTCACACACTTTAAAGAGAATTTGCCCCTGAGAACTCTCAGGTGTACATGTTTCCTCACAATGTTTTCCCTCACCATTATAGCAAGGGATATTTAATTGTAAACACACATGTTTTGTGACAGTGACAGAGGTGTGCAGCAGGATTTGAACCCAGGACCACTGGAGTGAGAGGCTGGTTACTTATCACGGACCTTACCCTCACTGTTTATATTACAATTATATAGCATGCAGGTCTCAAATTGAAGTGCATTTTATGGGACTTAATTGCAAATTTATTTTGTTTTAATTAGTTTTCTCATGCGTCAATTACTAGTGTAGTACACCCTCCAGTCTGGTGGGGTGCCAATCTGCGAGGGGTTGCAGAAGCTGGACGCGGCAAGCCAAGCACAGTGCGCAATAGCGCTCATTGGAGGAGGCCTATGTCCAGCAGTGGACTGAAATAGGGGTGATTATCATGATGCTGCATTCATTTTCTGCAATCAAAGCAGAATATTGGAGAGCCATTGCACAGGATTTTGGTATAGATCAGGTTCTCAGACAAGCATTCCAGATTGCAGCCATTTTGTTTTTGCATTCTTTTTTTTGTATATGTGCTATCGGAGGTTAGTTTTGGCTAGTGATTTTAATAATGCACAATATAATACATATAGACAAGGTGGCAGCTGTGACAGCCTGGCTGTATATATATTTTGTTTTTGTGACTGAATTATGTCTTAAAACAAATGGATTTTTTTCAAACTTTACATTGCGCCTGCAATCCGCAAAGAGATGGGCAATGGAGTGTAGTACACTATTGTCATTCATTAGGCAATAAAGCAGACTGAGTCACTGTTAGGAATTTCAATTTAGAAAAACTCCATAATTTCCAATCCGAGGACCGAAACCAGAACCTCTTGATCAGCAATCGCACATGAAACTAAATGGAAATAAAGCAATCAGTTTTTGCCTCGTTTTGCCAAATTTTGACTCCATATTTTCTCACTGCTAGAAATGGTTGATTGATTAAATTTATATCTCATTTATTTTTGCATTATGTTGAAATGGTCTTTATCTGGTTTACAATTTTGAAAAATGATAACGACGAACAGAATACTAGAAAATTACATTTGCGATATGCTCAATATTACAGTGAACTAGTAATACGTCAGCAAAAACATCAGATTGAACAATGAATGTTTCATTTTAGCATTATTATTTAGCGTTATTTAGCATTATTAATATTGTTGACTATTATCGAATTCCATTACATATGTACTTAAGTTATTTTTGAAAATGTTCTCACTTTTTTGTATGTTTTAAAAATGGGAATTAAAATTACAAAACTCTTTGTTATTTTATTGAAATCGCGTTAACTTTTATTAATGTTTATAATTAATTTGGTATCTGTGTAACAAATTGGCAGATGAATTAATTTTATTTAAGGTGTCGACTAGTGTTGTCTATAAATTTTCTTTGAATGCGAGTTATTTTCGCGCCTTTTTAAGCAGTCTTATGTCATATATTATAACTATATATAAAACTATATATTATAACTAGCTGTATCCGACGCGCGTTGCTACGCCAACAACTAAAATAAATTAATATCACATTCCTTTCCCCCGTGTAAAAATACATGGTCATGTTGATTTTCACGACAATCGGTTGAACGGGGCAGAAGTTGCTACTCTGTAGCGGCACCAGGTGGCGAGTGGCATCAATGAGCATATTACACAAACCTTCTCCGTGGAAAAATACATATATATATACCAATTATCATAATAATCGGTACAGTCGTTTTTGAGTTCATCGATGACATATAGACAAACATTCATTTAGATATATATAGATAGATAGATAATAATTGTATACCTGTATGATCTGGGGCGACTGCTGCGGCTGGGCCTGAATAATTATAGGTTGGCTCGGGTTGTTCTGGACTTGCAATCGTATCATATTCAGCTGTGCCTGAGTCAGTTGTATCTGGAAAAAGGGAATATTATTATGTAGCAAGATTTAATAGGTGGACAGGGCCATAAGGGCATTAGATCCCTGTAATCCACTATCAATACATTAAAGTGTTATTAAATAAATGAAATAACCAATAATGGATCTATGAGTAACTGTAGAATCGATAACCGTTATGTACTGCAGGTATAACAGTTTTGAACATAGAAAGATGTATTTGCCAGTTTTTGCTTAGTACAATTAACAAAGGGTCATCGTTGAGCAATACCAGATGTTTTTTTTTTCAACCCATTACAATTCCACTGTTGGAATATGGGTCTCCTCTCATATTAAGAGGGTTAAGGCCATAGTCTGCCACGCTGGCCAATTCCATCTTAATAATTATTGATATGTTTCCATCCTTAAAGTTTTCTAATCTGTGACGACAAAATATAATCCTTATAATTAACACTATAGGATACATTACTAGGGTACATACTTAACATTAATTAACCTTAACACTATAGAATAGCATTAGAACAATAATGCAGAATTTGAGAGCTCAACTCACTGGTAATTGCTGCACTTCGCCCGAGGAGGTGACCACCTGCTGCAGCAGCGTGACCGGCTGCTGGGCGTTGGAGGTAGTGGTCGCCGTTGCACTGGACGCTTGCTGCTGATATATACAATGTTACTTGTACAATTTAACAGGTGTAACAGAATTGGACATTACAACGAAACCTACATGAAGTCCACTAACTTGGATAAGGGTTACACATTAGAGAGAAGGTTTTCGTGGACTTCAGTCGTATTTGTGTCACAATTAATTTGGTTCTGGTTACAATACAGAAAACGATTTTCAATATAGCTTATTTAAGTACCTAGTCCAATTAGTCTTTGGCTAATGGAACATATCTCTACATTGTATGCATATGAAAGGCTTCCACTCCACTGCACCATTACTACACATCATCATCAGCCAATCTCAGTCCACTGCTGGACATAAGCCTCCCTTAATGAGCGCCATCGTGCCCTGTCCTCGGCTTGTCATATCCAGCATCTGCCAGCAGCCTTCCGCAGATCGTCATCCGGTGGGTGGCCAGTGGTCCATTAGTATACCAGCACTGATAACTCCTCTTGCTGCCGAGCAGCACTCACCTGCACTATCTGCGCGCACGGCTGTATCACGAACTGGGGCTGTGCATTGTGGATTATTTTATTTATTTTTATTTATTTATTAGGTCTACCAACGATTGTTACAATGAGTAGGACTTAAACTAATTACATGAGTGAGCAATCTTAATAGCTAAATGCACAATCTATTACAGGCAAACACCGCGTGCAATTGTATATATGTGTACCTACAACATTGGTGCCATTTAAATATCGTATTACTAAGTTGGTTACACAATATAATTAAACAGTAAAGTGAAACAGCTACAATAAACATATCTAATTTGGAATTTTTTTGATCAGAAGTGCACGAAACTGATACAATTTCAGAGAAAAAATATCTTTTGGTTCGTTAGCGAACCATGTATTTAATGTGTTACACATGCGAGGTATCGGTGAATTTTTTCCAATAACTGTGGTACGGTAGGGTGGCTGAAACATAGAAATTGGATGCCGGGGAATTCTATAAGGGACCTTACATTTAAAAA
>DWEC01003669.1:0-10415 GCA_018245735.1 Microceris miodesmiata
TATATTTTTTTCTTTCAATAATAAATACGTTTCAATTATGTCGATCATTTTATTTACTACGTTAACTATGCCAATTAGCAGGAAACTTCACTGTACGTATGAGACAGCATGCAAAGTTAACGACAACCATTTTGCGTTGAATAACTTGTAGAGAACCACTTATCAGTGAAACAACTTGTTTGTGAAAAATATATGATTATAGCAAGCGTAATTCTTTACGGTAACCGCCCATTACACGTTACACAATGTTTCACAATAGTAATTATTCAAGAACTAAATTCACTAAAACTATTATTTTGAACAATTATTTCAACTAAACAAGTGGCAACAATGTTAATTTTTTACGAACTAAATTGACTAACAGAAAACTATTACTTTGAACTATTACTCCAGCTAAACACGTGGAAACAAATGGTAATTTTTTACGAACTAAATTTTTTAACAGAAAACTATTATTCTAAGCTATTACTCCAAATAAACATGTCCTATGAGAAGCTTCAAACAATCATATTAAGAATTTTTTTAAGTCACCTTTATCAGCATATTCTTCTTAATATTTTAAACATATTTCAAGGTATATATCCATCTATCGACCAGGCTGTTGAAGTCCGCTGCTGGACGTAGTCCCTCCCTAATTAAAGCCACTACACGGTCGTCAGAATTTTGAATCCAGATAATCCTCGATACTTTTTTTGGTCCTCAGATCACTTACGGGTAGTAGGGGGTAACCTACACCCCTTTTAACGAGACGTCTCTTTGAGATATGTGTATGCCAATCAATCGTTATGAAAATTAATTTTATATTAAAGGCGCTGATGATGTAATTAATAATGCAATGTTAGTAGTTTTGATGATATTACCGAATGTAGTTGTTCTGTAGAGTTAAAAAATCAGACTTGACTTTCGAAAGGAAATAAAATCTTTTATGCACAAAGGTCTTCATAACCTCATATTTTCTCGTAAGTGCGCTGCGTTTGAGCAGCGTAGTAAACATGGCTTCCTTCACTAAAGATACTATTTAGATTCTTCAATAAATTATGTATGAATTTACTTTTATTTTAGCTACCAATAGGTCCCGCATAGCTACCAGGATACATAGGGTGGCATACGGCTACGAGTTAGTTATATATAAAAGCCTATTGCTTCCGGGTAAGTGGATAAGGAAATGCTTCCATCTGCCGCCGTTAAAATCTTACCTACCGCTAAGTAACAGGCCCATAGGCAATAACAATTAACGTGTAACGGTTATTGTTACCGCCTCCGCTAATGCAGCCAGTTATTTGCTGGTGCTACCCTGCCTCCCAATTACGGCCAATTCACGACTCAATGGAACGCCGCAAATAGAATAATTGAAACAATTTATTTCAGCTTTCTACGTTTTCCACGTCCATTGGTTATTTAATAAAAACAACCCGCGTGTAACTTATTCATACAGCAGTTGCAATAACATTTGCGTTCATTGGAACATAAATTGTCGATGGTTTCAATAAGTATGCCAATTTAATTCTATGTTGTATCTATATATGCTTATTTCTCTTTTGCGTGAACGGGGAATCATTTAAAGAATACGATACAAAACAGGCAGTAGCATAACACTAAATATTAGAAAGATTTAAAGGAAAGTTACTAGTAATACTACTGAAGCACTAAATTAAATTACTAAATAATATAATTGCAGTATTAAAGAAATGGTTCTTTGTCCCTTATAAAGTCCGTTTGAATACAATTTCATTTGGCGTTCTTCAATTGTTTTCAATTTATGTTCAAAGCTTTTAGTGACGTCGGTCGGTACAAAATCGATGTCAGTTCAATATCGAGATTAGAGCGTGCGGTGGCGTTGTAACAACATAATACTAGGCGACGGAAAACAGCGTCAATCAAACTCTTTCTCGGTAACCTATTTACCGCCATGTAACTTATTATTTATGTAACTAATGCAGCAATCTTACTGGAAATGCAAAATGTCGGAGTGACAGCATTGACGGCTGATTGTGACCTGAAAATAGAATTAAATATACAATGATACGTACATACATATCTACACGCCAAGTCCGGTATGCGGTAGGCAGACAACACCGAGTGCCAAAAGTCTCTATCTTTACAGACCTGCCGTATTTTTTTTACATTCATCACTACGTATACATATGTAGATTATGTGAACAATGACATTGTACCACGTATAACATAAGGAATCATTATTCGAAATAAACGAATAGTAACAAAATGTTACTGATATTAATTTGCAAATTGTATAACTGGAATAGCTTTAATGGATTGGGAAGCTTATTAGAATCAAATGGTTCGTCGGCATCGATGACGTAGTTATCATTTTACGTGGCATATAAGTCTCCAGTCGTGTCGATGGCAGTTTAGAGGGTTAGAACATAATCGGTAAAAAGCTTTCTGAAAATGTTCTATTGCAGCCCGTAAATGGCTGCCGCGCGGATATATCTATATAAAATATTTTTTTACATACATATTTTCAAAATCTGTTATTTGAATAACGTAAAAATTAGTCATGATAAAGAATAAAAACGAATGCAAAAGATAGAGCCGTTAGTGAAAAATAAAAAAAGTGAAGTGATCCTCTCTCTATAGTGGAGCTCGCTTGAAATGAAACAACTCTTCGTGTATTATGAATAGGATGACGAAAAAATATCTAGTCGTGGCATTCCATCACTGTAGCTGGATTTTTAAAACAAAAATCTATAAAGCTTCCACGTAAAAACCTCACTGGAAACTGCCAATAGAGTGCACCCCAATTATCAATTCACAAAATCCAGCCAGCATTCGAGTCTTTTACAAGCGCACCCCCAAGGCTCGACGACGCCCCCAAAACAGCTCCTCTCCGAAACATTAAATACAATATCTTTAAATTGCTTCTAAGTACCGCCACCCTCATTGGGTATTTTTATCGTCATTACCATAATCTCCTGTCAGTTGTCCCTTTCGTACTTCAGTCGTCGCGTAGCGCCATCTCTCTCTGTCAAAGCCTTAAAACTCTACAGCAAATTTAAGGCTCATTCTCTCATGATTTAGGTAAGATTGTTCGGAGTTCTTAGGTACTTTGGATACGATTATGTCGGTGTAATTGCGGGGAATGGGCGTGAGTGCTTACAGTATTTTTTTACAGTTGAAACTTCCTACTTCGTGTGAAACGGTTCAGGTGTCTCCGCCGGCGTAGCCGCAAGAGCGAATTTAATTACTCGCAATAAAAGGTGACGTGGCCATCAAAACGTCATAAATATAATATAATGGCGTATAAATTTTGTATTATTCTCTTATATTAGGAAATATAAGTATTTCTACAGATAATTAGTCAGTTACAATATATAATTAGAAAAATTTAACGTAATGTCACGGCCGTAATCCCTGAAGGTGTAGGCAGAGGAGTGTAGTAGGTACATTCACACCAGTTATGATTTACGTACAACGAAAAAGGTAGTGAGTCAATTAAATATTCAGAAAATTTAATATCGAAAAATCATGATTATGAAACTTTACCAGTGGTAATGATATGTCAACTTTGAACTTTTCATAGTTAACTCAGCTACTACCATGTTACTGTACTTATGCCGTTTATGCATTAGCTCCTACACCCGGAGCCTACTGCTCGAAGTACTTTCCGCAGTATAAAATCGCCTATGATCTATTGTCATTTAAACATTACATATTATGGGAACAATATTTATGGTGCCTCGATTTGTTAATAGTGTAAGTATAACACTCAGAATTCGTATATGATGTTCGATGAAATTTTAAAAGCTGTCTTTGAGTCGTACAAACGAACTAGACTGGCTGAATAGAGTTTCTATGATCGACTAAAATGATAGTACAGTACCATAAAATTAGGGGTCGGAAAATGACACTGTAGTGCAACTAAGGCAGGAAAATGCATTATTGTATGACGTTATTGTATTTCAGGATTCCAAAATGAATTTAAATGGTACAAGTTAAAAAAAATATTTCAAACATTTTTCAGATTCTTTTATATATGTAAGTAATAAAAATAAATAAAGAATCTGGTATATAATTTTCAATTTCTTCGGTCACATAAAGTTATAGTCTAATATAAACTCTAATAGTAAATACCTATTAGAGTTACCTATCCAATGAATACTAATATCGACTAGAAGAAGCCATTAAGACCAAAGGACATTATGGAGCAAATAGATATAAAAATGACACCGAGACCGACATTATCTTCTCAATAGCTATCCTGCTTCCGGCTAAAGCTATGGCTGAGATGTATCAACGTTTTCCGAAGTATATACTCGTATACTGAGGCAACTTGAGTGTACACCACTCAAAATTATCCTAAAACAAACGTTCAGTATTAAAAGTTTTCAGTGGCCTCGAAGAGGGGGAGCCCGGAGGGTCGGCGGGGAGGATCGACCCTCCCTTATTTAGTCACGCCATTTAACAGGCGCGGCAAAGGGCTAAGAATTAATTATTTATACGACTAGAAGTGGAGTCGGGCGGAAGATGTCACAGCGTGCTCTGGACGCTCTCATATTTTCCACTGACGATTTTCGGGTACACATTGATTTTGAAATAAAAGCATATTAATGGATGTCAAATCCACAATTAATTCTACCAACATATTAGTAAACAACCGCGCTTGCCAATTCATTCCGATACCAATTGACTGCGCGAAATTCGCAGTTAATTTTCAAACCTACGCTCCCAGTATTGAAATACTATACGCACTTATTGGTAAAAAACATTGATATCGCCGAACATATATAATACGGTCGTAAATAATGCATCCGAAGCAATGTAAGGGTGCGCTAAATTATATTGTGCGTACCGACTTACACCACGCTGAAACCCGCAGCACGTACGTGCGGATGTTTATACGCAACTCACATTCATTCGCATCAGTCCGTCTGATACATGGACAGGAATTATGTGAACTCGTTCGAAATTACAACGAGTATGTTTAACGCCATTGACGTCCACGTTGAGAGGATAATTCAATTTAAAAAATATAATGAAGCGGCAATTCATTAGTGGGGATTGATTGCGAAATGGTCACTAGACTTTAATTTGGTTAATTGTTTGCAAGTGGCGAATTCAACAACAAATGGCAGGGGTAGAGCTGCTATAAGTAGAGCTACTGTATAATTTTGTAGCCGAAGAAATATGTAGGTATTAATACATACATATGTATGTCACATTATGAGCTGACCGTATAGTGTCGTTTACCTCCAAATGGTGGCTCGTTAAGCTTTTTATTAAATAAAAACGTGTGAGCACAGTTTACCTACCCATTTGGTGCTATTTGTTTTCTTACCTCGTTACGGAACTAATACTCGTAAAGTCACTAAGTACATTCGTTGGCACGGCATCGTTAGGAGAGTTTTAATTTTTAATCATCACGAATAATGTTCTATATCGAACAAGTAGGATTGGTTTAAGAATTACTAGGTAAATATCTTTATTTCGCTCTTAATTCTAAATCCTTTGATCGATAAACACTAAATAGGACTTTTTCATGGCCTCCTAATCATCAACTCTAATTTTATCTTACATCTTACATCTAAAATCTAAATCTTAACACTGTATTTTCTAACGCTTAATCAAACATGACCGTGAATTGCGATTATAATTTAAGTAGGTACTTAGTTGAGCTGAATAATGGAGTGACGTTGTCACTTTTAAACATAATTTATATTAGGGAACAAACAGTTCACCTAAACTCGTATTCTCGTATAAAATTCATTGATCTATAGTAGGCGTGGTTTTATATTAGAAGCTACCTGTATAAGTTACATTGGCCACTGAACGACCGGCAATTGATTACCGTCGAGTTCTATACATTTTTTATTAGATTGTGCAATGCCCTAAACGCAAACACAATGCAGTTGGAGTTTCGTCGTCGTGTGTGCTCCTAAGAAGCAATGTAGTGAATATTTCGTATTATATTAATAAGTCAATGTAACGAGCTTAGTCACGCGATGAAATTAAAAATCATACTTAAGGTTATCAGAAGTAGTTATTTCATATACGATATATTTATTATGTAACAAAAGTATCTGTTCAATACAAGTGTTGAGTTATTTAAAGAAAATAAAAATGTACAATAATGTGATGTGACTTAATAATACTTAATTGCCAATTAAAACGTGAATTACGAAATTATACCCGTAGTCACCTTAAAAGTGGAAGGGAGAAAATAAAAGCCTGCGGATTTCGTGTTTTAAGAATTTAACAATGCACAACCGTGATATAATTATAATGGAAATTAAAAGATTAAATTAATTAAAACATGTTGGATGATTAAATAATGTGCATGACACAGTATTGTACTTTAAACAATCAGGGATTTTCCTTTGCAGAGTCGTATTCTGGAGGACGCGTCGTTGATGTGCAATTCGTGGTCACCTAGACATAATGTAAGTGTTTTCGGTGTCCGACTTAATGACTTATGTTTATCACTTTATTACTAGCTTGCCTGGTTTTAGTGTAAAATGTTAAAAACGGTTCAGCAAAGCGAAATTGGCTCCGCGTCGTCTTTGGCCAAAGATGCAGAACAAAATTTACGTATACGCCGTGCGATTGAGAATTTTTTTTTTCTGTTTTGTTTTGTTTTATTTTTTTCGTTTGTTCTCTTTTGAACAAATGCATGCCATAAACTTTATCCGTTGCATGTGATGCTGATTATTTATAGAGTTAAGAGGATTATTTATCGAAATTTTTCATTGTTTTAATAGAATGATTTCTTTTTGTAATAATAAACAATTGTAGTGGTTATGATGTTATGCTTTGCAGTTGTATGTTAGGTGCTTTGTTTTTCTTATGTAGGCCTTTGATTATTTAATATCTGTAGTTAGAATATATAGATATAACATTGTGAATAATGACCAATTAGGTAAAGGAGAGTTCAGTGCGAGAAAGAAGAAAGTTTTTTCCGTCAGCAATGTGGCTTTTTGTTGTGTCAGTGAGTACAGGTTGAGCGGGCGGCGCGTCCGTGGCCACCCGTCGAGTCGTAGGTAATTAGGAATCGTTAATGTCGAATTTTCAAACGGAATGTCCAATATACAAAACAAATTATTTATTTTAACGTAATTACCGTTTACATTAAATAGCCTTGAGCATGTGAATACTTTATAATCTTTATACCTACACGAGTATCCTTTTCATTGACTAGAGTATAAAAGCCGTGTAATTCGTAAAGAAATAAATAGTTAATGAAATAGTTAATACTTTCCTGTCTTTGTTCTTTCATTGCTAATAATGGTACAATTACTGCTATTAATAACTGAAGATGGATCTAGTTCATGTAGTTAATAACTACCTTGTGCCTGCAGTTTAATTGCAGTTAGGTATATCGGTAAATCGTCTTGGAACCGGAAAACAATTATTTTAACCTACGATGACGAATGATTTTACCCTTAAGCTCAAATCGGCTACCCTCAACAAATTAAAGTTTAATATTCTTTCAAGGAGTATGTACAAACAGAAAAAAAACTATATCTACTACTTATTTCTACATGTTCAGTGCATTTACTTCTCAACATATTAATATGTACGTCCATGCGATGGAATAGCAAATATTAAACAAGGAAATGGAATTCTAAATAAATATCTAGAAAAAAACAAATATCTCTACAATATTCTCTATGTATAACTTTTTTATCATTTATTATATTAAAATAAATTAGTACAAAATTCACAGCTAATGCAATTTTTAACACGCTTTTATAATTCATGAGTACCTTTAGGATAAGTGGGTGTAATGTAGGCCGCAGCAAACGTTAAACAAGAAAGAGATTAATAATTGAAAAATATACTTCCGATATATATACCTTAACCAATATATCATAGAGTGCCATAGTAGATGAACAAAATATGTATTTTAAAACCAAAGTCAAAATCGGCTGATACGTTACTACAGAAAAATAAAAACTCGGTATCATCCATTTAATACTCTCCATCTGATATCTCTGCGCGAACAATGTAAGCGGCTTTCATATATTCCAGTACAAAGAATAGTAAAAAATTCAATTAATACCAGGCTTTTCGGTATCGTGATATGTCAGCGATTCGTTATCCTGCTGTCGATTTCAAAATTTATAACGAAATATACCTATGTAATTATTACATGTGGCCAGTCACGAACGTTCTTCACCTTTAATATGTTTACGGATACTGCGCGGGTAATTACTTACATTGATTTCCTCGAAAATATTGGTTATAAAAACTTTCAGAAATAGAAATATGAAATATTTTTTTTCCAAAAGAGAAATGAATTCAAAATGAATTTCTTAAACTATGTAAGTAGAATCACAATTAATCGTTATATCTTAAAACTGTACGTGTACATTTAAAAAAAAAAAAACAAAAAAATAATAATGACAATTAAATTAAAAATAATATCATATCACAATAAAACAGATCTCTTTTAACGGTGGGTAAAACATGAAATTATCGGTTATTAGTGAAAATATAACTATAATATATCAGAAATAATATATCAGAAATCAGCAAAATCGGTTCAGCCGTTCTCGGGTTTTTCGCTTAGCAACACATTTAGCGATTCATTTTTATTTATATAGAAGATTAAGGTGTCACTCCTTAAACAATAGTACAATATATACAACAATAGTACAGATACTCGTATATGCTAGTCTCTACTTACTATATATCTAACCGAAAAATATTGATTAATTCGAGATAGGGTCAGTAAACGACGGGAATGGGAGAGTCTTTAGCTTTAAACGTTCTACTCAATTAATTATTTTAATTATATATGTATTTGTTGAGGTCTATGCCGACAATAGTATGACTTAAAGCCGTTCACTAAGCTATTTTACGATGTGCATTGAAAGAAAACTAAAATGTGTGAAACTTATTATAAATCACACGTTTCTATAAGTGCTTAATTCATGTATATATTTCTGTAATTATTAATCTTTATGCTACTACATAAATAATTTACGGAAATGAATACATTTAAACTTATTACAATATCGTTCGACGCCCGTGCTGATGAGTGAAATGAAGAACATAGAAGTTAAATAGTAACCCTATATTCTCTTTGGCGGCGCTGTAGCCCTTTCAGTACGTCGCGGTGTCTATTAACATTTTGAGTTGCTAAATAATTATCTAGCATATTCAATGCTCTCGCATTCGATAGTCTCCGTATATCCGCCTAATCGCGCAAGGACCCTCACCCCCGGCGTTACGTTCCTGTGACACTTGATACTGACATTACAGCACAGATGTATCAGGGGATCAGAAGATGTCGCCAGTTAACCCTAAAATGAGAACGTTGATGAGTAATAATAGTAATGGATTATTTCACCGCTGTAGGGATGGATGCGTGCTTTTGTTTCGGCTCGCTTTGCATGGTGTTCGTCCATGGGGTTTTTAAGTAATCCGTCAGAGATGAATTATCTAACAATTGTTCGAAATATCTGAATGTAAATTTCACATGATGTTACCCATAACCTCTTGCATTAATCGATCCTAAAGTTATATCCTCAAACTCGCCCTTTACATGTTCATTTGTTGTTGTTTTAAATAAAATCGTCCACGGAATACTTTTTTTCATAACAATATACAATACCGCGACTAATTTAGGTAGGTATATCATGAAACGATAAGTGAACAACAAGAAAAAAAATTCAAATAAAACCGAAACCATATCGTATTTTAAAAAACAAATCGTATTTTAAAAATGGTAAACGGTAAGATGATTACATTTGATTGAGTTAAAAGTTGAAACCGCCATTATCACCGACGGAACCTGCAGCACCGCGCGGGCGGAACAAAGATAAATGACTCGTTCTAATTTCGCGTTCAATCCAGAGCGCTCCCGGGCCGCTCCGGCGAATTATTATGTATCTCATATTGTTTAGCAATTACAATTATACAAGCGGGGGTTAAGTTCGCAACAGTAACTCGATGCTAATGATTCGTGAAGGGTGTAGGGACGAACTTTCGTTCCCACGCTCGATTGTCGCGTTTTTTCGATTGAGTCCGGGATTAAGACGAGTGACAGTCATTCACACTTAGCGCCGCGTGCACAATGTGTTTGTGCTCCGATTTAATGTAACCCGTCCCGGTGAATCAATACAAATAAAGACAGAAATTATGGATCTTATTAATTTTGTACAGCTACATATAATGATCATCATTAATATTAATATTTGATGAATATTATAATTTTGAAAATGTTTTCGTACTAATGTTATAATTTTATGAATGATTAATGCATAATTTAAAATTACGATTTTGGTGTCTTGTTTAATATTTATTTAGGTTCACACGAACTACTGTAAAATCAACAACTTTGTTTTCTTAACTTTCGTAGGTGTCTAAACTCAAACAATTTTGTAAGAAAAAAAAAAATCAATTTGCATTTGCAATTTAGATTCAAGCGGCGTTTTTGAGCGGGGATGTCGGCC
>DWEC01003670.1:0-10413 GCA_018245735.1 Microceris miodesmiata
ATCCGATTGGACACGCGCGTTACACTACGAGTATATGTTTTAGAGTAATTTAGTGAACAGCTCAGCCGTCTATCCGTAGACAAATCAGTATATCAAATGGCTTTTAACTCTTGAAAGACTTAATACGAGTCTTTACTATTTCAAAATCCTTGGGAATGTTATTCAATTTTAATAGGCTTTTCACATCATTTCATAGTTGTATTTGCAATTCAAATTTTATAAAACCTTAATTATTCTATAACTTCAATTACTTATTGTTAAATATTTTCTTCGAAATGCGGTAAATTAATATCAACTATTAGCAAGTAAGCCTAAAATAGTTCTGTTTCCACTTTGTAATCACTGCAACAATATTCGATATAAGCTCTACAAATGTAGAAGAGCACTCTGTGCAAGATTCGACCGCAAAAGAGCAACGGACATAATTTTTTAGCGCTTCATGCTCCGTAGTGCCATTTTCCATCCTAACATACGGTAATAGCAAACAACACCATCGCCCGAGCTACCATTTGCATTCTCAGGGAGACCTAGCGGACGATGCTTTTAAAAACGCTTCCGTCTTTATTTCGACCTTTATCAGACACGATATACGCAAAGTAGCTGGCAGTGGTTGGGTGCGAAGAACTAAAGATCGAGCTCAGTGGCGTGCTATCGGAGAGACCTATGTGCAGCAGTGGACGGGAGTAGGCTGATAATGATGATGATGATCAGACAGACTATGCGAAACTAGTGCTTTACATTAAAAAAGAAAACCCGTCTTGTAACCAAAACATTTTATTTGTCCCTAGCGAAGTGTCACTTGCGTAAAAAGCAATTTCTTTATCCTAAAGCGCACGTACAATATTTGGACAACATTATCGGAACTATTTCCCTTGGGACCTTGGGATCTACTTACTAAAATGTCCCATACAAAAATGAGCCTTAATACAAGGCTCACAGAGTATATTTCAGAATGAACATACGATTCACTTACAACATGAATTTATAGAACTGCTTTTATGTAAAATCTGCTTTTAGTACTTTATAATGAAGTTTAATCTTCACTGGCATGCTCACGATTTAGCTATGATTTTGGATAAAGCTCAATACGTTCATAGCCATAAAGTTGAAATTTCTATGACAAGCGTAAGGTAGGGGTAGTAGAGGGCGATATATAAAACAATGGAGTTTTGTTTGACAATTACATTAAGAGCTCGCTGAACGTTATGAATGTCTGTACCGGGCAGAGGTTTTTCCATACCAGTTACACGCATAATATAACCTTTATTCATATACGAATACAACTGAAATTTGATTGTAACGCGCATCTTACAATTAATCGCAGAAAAATTGCAAACTTGCCCAAGAATACAACTTCATATGAACTCTGAGAGGACACATTTTTACATAACATCATAAACATGCTATAGATAACATTTACCTTTGTGACAGCAACTGTCACAACTCGCGGATCGCATGCAAGAACTTAACAAGCGTAACATAATCAAAGGAATAGTTTGAAAACGTTATTAATGAGAACTTTAGGAACGTGCTGAGCGCCTGGTACGCTGAGGTGACATCCCCATACAATGTACCCTTATTTATGGATATCGGAAACATAAAATTCTCATTGTAGCTTTTATTGCAAGCTTTATAAATTTTGTAGGTCATGCGAGACATGATAATTTTGCGAGTTTCATTGACGTGTGGGTGTCTCGTCTGGTGTCAATAAACTTGTATTAAAAATGTCATCCTTTTGTATAATTCGAACATGTTTAAAGATATTTATTATAAACCATTAACATTTACAATAACTTTTGTAGCATCAGTTGATTTGCTATCTCATTATTCATTAGGTATTAGGTGGCTATTAAGCTGCATTATGTCACAGTTTCGGGCGTCAGTGGAGTGGATAAGAACTTCACCGAATATAATCCGTAAAAACTGCATATAGCATTACAAGAATGCCTAAAACGTTTAAAATACCTAATACCCCGCGTTAATTTCAAACCAATCACGTAAAAAAGATCATAAAGTTTATTTCGCACACCAAATACGCCATTTACGTACGTTTAACGCCGCGGCCGTTAAAGTTTTAGTTTTACGATTTCATGAACAAAACAAACTTTACTAGTGTGTTTTTTATCACTTCCTGAAATGGGAAAAGCAGAATTTTCACTCGGTGGCCATAAACATTCTCAGTTACTGATAATATAAACAATATGATCATAAATGGTGTTAAATAGTTATACAATATAACATCACACCTGTATTTTCTTTAAATAGTAGGTATAGCGATGTAGCATTTCTACGGTTATAAAGTCTTAGTTAAAATAATTATTTCTGTAGAAACTGTTCCTAATGAGAAAGATAATGAATAGAATCAAGGGTAACGAAATACATTAAAGGTTTTCGATTTTTTTCTACGGAAAACTAATCACTCTAGCTGTCTTTATACATTTCTTTGTCACGTCGTTTTCTTTGTAAAAAAATGTCGCTTTTTTAACGCAGTTATCCCATCAAAAGTACACTACAGTAGTATTGTATAGTATACATAGTTTGTATTCTAACACACTTCAAGCTGAAAAAATATTTCATTTATTGAAACGCTATATTTTAGTTCATGATTGATCAAAGTTAAAAGGATGTGACCGTAATTCATGTACATCATGTACATGTACATTTAAGTATATCCTTTTGAAATAGTTGTGAAAGTATATCCTAATGTGGAAATATTAGGGCTAATATCAATACACCCGGAACAAGAAGTTTTTATTCGCGACTCTACGTACATAAGAGTATGGTAAAAGTCCCATTAGCTGACGGTAGAAGTGTAACCCATTGTGCATCTCATTCACTCCGAAGCGCTCCTGAAAGCCAAGGAACAAACGTAATGTTACGAGCATATCCAACAGTCCCAGATTCTCCGTTACAGTGTGTGAAGTGTCGTGACGTCGTCGAGCTCGCGGCGATACGTTTGTTTTACGGTTCAGAACACAGAGTAGAGTTTTACTTGTATTTCAGCGTGATTCTGTGAAGAGCAAATGCGTTGTTTTAACACCGCACTGTCTAAAGCAAACGTTTATGTCGAATGATATAACAATTACATTGAATTTACCATTATCTTTGGTTAATTACGCATCTGAACTCGATCAACTCTTTAGCGAGAAAGGTCTTGCATCTGAAAATAGGAGAGTCCATCTGCCATGAACATATATTTGTCGGAAGTCACTGCAATTTTCAAAAATTTTTGGACATCGGCAAGCAAATTTAAACAGAGCATTGCACTTGTCGAAAATCTCAAGATGTTTTGGGAGTTTACGTAGAGCAGTGAGAAATCGGATTTACTTATGTATGTATATATGTATGTATATATGTATGTATATATGTATACAAATGACTGAAACCTTTACTAACTTACCTGACCCGTCGTACAATAAAAAAACATAAGGGCACGATAAAAACTTACCGGCGTTGAGCTGAATAATGGCGGATTCTTTTTTGTACTGTGGTATACAGTATACCTAAACTCTCAAACCGACACTTAAAGTCTCGGAAAAACCACATGTAAGTACATACATACGGTGAAACCCACACTACATCCACATACATACGTGGCTTCGTATAGCCTAGTTTTACGATTCGGCACATAATAAAAAAAACAGTGGCGTTTTAGGTGTACTGCCGAGTGTGGTCTGAGCTCGTAAAAGTGTAATCGGGAGTGCTGTCGAATAACTTAGTCACACACGACCGGAAATACGTGTACGCCTTGCCTATTATATTATCGTGTATTTCAAAGTTGTACGAACGAAATGAACACTACACAAGAATACAACGAGAAAAACGTCACCTTATTTCAACGTTCAGCGTTATTACAAATTAAATGTTACATTACATTTAATTATATTGTTATGAATAATACATTATAATTAATGTAATGATACTACCATTTCAGTTTGAAGAAGCACTTGTAACGATGTCAGCAGTCTTCGATACGCTGCAAAATACAGGCTAATTAAATAGAAGACATTTAATTTTATAAAAATACAAATATAAAAGCAAATTATTCTCAGTATTATAGCAAGTGAATAAAACATCAAGCAACTACAGGTAAATAGCAACTTTTTAACTAACTTAAACACAAGCCGCCACAAACGAAAACTTGCTTAAGTAGTGGGCGTTTTCTTCTTGTAACTAGTTAAGTCTTCGGTTAACCAAGCAAAGGCTTAGTCGGTGGCTTCGTTAAGTTTTCAAGTCTCAATTAAACTAAAGATTCTGAACAGTAAGAAGTGTTCTTCTGTAACGTACGCTCGAATATTATACACTTGTCACATAATCAGCGAGAAACGAAGTGCGAAAAAGGCGCGAAAAAGCCAATGACGTTACAGAGACAAATAACGTTCTATTACGAAAATATGAATTTAGTTTGTGAATGGAAACCGGGCACGCAATAACGAAAGTTTCGCAGAAACGATAACTTTTAAAATAAACGTAACATCACGCCTATAATTCCCAAATTAGTAAAATCACTTAAAGTAATAAAAGTCGGTAAGTAAACGTAACGTTAAAGTGAACCCAATAACCGAATATGTACAGTCAGCAGAACTTCATAGGTGGCTACTACTTCAGCAAAAACATCGCTAACCGCCAAACGTCGACCACCTCACGGTAGGACGATTAACGAGTTGGCTCGTCGCCAGGCTCCCTGTTTGCGTAAGAATTGGTACAGACGAGCAGACTATAGACATCAATACAAAGAATGAATGAAAGAAAACCGCTCACTTACTCGTATAATATAATAATAGAAAACAGCGAAATAGACAAAACGCTTGCCGCTTAAGCAATTTAAAACAAACATGTCATACGCAGTGGAATAGTAGTATTCAAAGCCGGCCAGGTTGAATGACGATCTGCGATAAGCTGCACGCAGAAGCCAAAACTACAAGCCAAGGACAGACCGGGATAGCGCACATTGGAGGAGACTTATGTCCAGCACTGCAGTGAAATAAGCTGATGATGATGATTGAAAGCCGGCAATGCATTGGGCACTCCTCAGGTGTAACGAATGTCCGGAGGCGACGATTACCACTTAATATTCGATGGCCCGTCTGCCTATATGCCGGCCTAAATATAACAATATACAGCCATACTCATCTGATAAGTATATGCGGTAAGACTCGCCATGCTGATGTATTTCAAAGATGTCGCTAAAAACTCATGCTGTAGCGTCAGATTCAACTGTTATAAGGGTAATTATGTTCCGCGGCGTATTCGTATTCGTATTGTTAAGCATTAATTGTTAAGGCTTATGCAATTAGATTAATATATTGTAAATGGTGACAGTAAAATTACGCTTCTGCTACATTAACATACATAGAATACGTTGAACTGAATATAGGATAAAACCTTTTTAAACCAAGTGCTATGTTTCATCAATCTGTAATCGGTGCTATCTACCTCTCCTATAAGGCACTTGACATGAAGATACAACACTAATAATAATATTTTTTTATGAACGAACATCCCACATGCTCCTATCCATCTTAACGCTACTGTACGTGTACCGCAATACTGTATTCAATCCAACTATATCCACATTACACCACAGTCACTGCATATTTAATAGATTAGCTTGGAAAATATCGTATACTTCTCTATTTAAACATTTATTATCTGCGAGACAGTGTCTAGATGTAAAGTGATTGTGTGCTTTGTCTCTTTCCAAAGACAGCTTAAAAGCTATGTAAAAGTAAAGACATCAGAGAATTTATTCTTGGAAAGTGTATGGTATAAATCGGTGGACTATACCGGAATTACTGAAAATGTCACCATTAAATCGTATTTTGTTTTGTTAGAAACATGTGCTCAAAACGTAAAACTTCGATGGCGTAATTCAATAAACTAAAACTTATAACAATTTATAAATAATATCTACAAATTGTATAATTTATAATTAGCCGTCGTGTTCGTTAAGTTTTATATTTTTTCAAAAGAAAATAACTTTAAACATTATTAACATTTGAAAAAAGTAACATTCGAATCCATAATTTGCCTTTACGTCACAGTAGTAATCGGACAATTAACGGGTACACGAAGTATGATTATAATATTCAGTGTTGCAGATATTGTTGACAGTCTCGTTGGTGTAGTAGTTGCAACCCCGACTGCTGCGCGAGTGCTCCTGAATTCGATGCCTGAGTCAGGTAATACCGGTGTTTTTAACTTTACTTCGAAGCCTGGATTTATGCTCGGTGCATGGCGACAGGCTCATCCCCAAATCTAAGATAACAGGTGAAACGTGTGAGATCTATATTCCTGTGGCTATGAATTCAGACATGTTATGTTACTCATATCATACTACATAATAGTGAACCAGGGATTTATACCGGGATCCCGGGGTGGCCGCGCGCCAGAATCGATGCGCCTCGGGCTTCAGATGAAGTATTGAACCCCGGACTTGGTCTACCTCCCTATGATTTTTATTGTAATGAATTACTTTTAGTTTTGCGGGAATGATATGACCAACGTTTCTTGTAATAACAATTAATGGAACATCTTTGTTACAATAGAAACAAACTCATTACGATAACACGTGTAACACTGTTATTTAAAATAATTTTATTATTTTAATCGACCCATTATAATTCCACTGGAATATGGGTTTCCTCTCATATTGAGAGGGTCAAAGCCATAGTCTGCCACGCTGGCCAAGTGCGGGTTGGCAGACTTCACACACCTTATAAAATATTTTTTTTATAAATTCTAAGGTGTGCAGGTTTCCTAACGATGTTTTCCTTAACCGTTAGCAAGTGGTATTTAAATTTAAAACACACTTTTCACTCTTCACTCCGGAGTGAAAGGCTGAATTCTTAACCACTAGCCTATCACTGCTGCTTTAAACTAATAATTGTTATCATTACTATAATTATAAAAGAATTCCAGGTCTTTCATGGGGTAGGTGGAAAACACCGAATGCAAAAGCCTAAATCTTTATCCATATAGCGCTATGTGATTTATGATTTAATAAAAAATCCCCCAAGCTTAAAATACTTCACAACCATATCAGGAGCACAATCTACAAAATTAATTTAAGCTTTAGACCACATGTGAATGCAACGTCATAACGCGTTTATTACGGTTTCCGGCGAGGCCTGGCGATAACAATCGTAAGCGTCCCCTTAAGGTGCCATCGGGAGCTCGGAAACGCTCTATATAAATAATTTACGCTCATCTCTTGGATGGACGACCCCTAGCAGCCCTTTAGGTAACATAAAATAATCGATATCCGATATACTCCTTTCGAACCACTAATGACTATGAAACAGAATGGATTTTTTATTATTCAACTTTGTACAGCAATCTATTATCTAATCACCCTTTGCCGTTCCATTTACTTACGTACATTTATATAAACATATGTAAAATCGTTCTCACCGTCCGCGGGACAATTGTTTAAATTGCTTCACTCTCATAACAATGGCCGGACAGCTGGACGGATTGTTTGTGTTCGAGCGCACCTGGGCGCGACGCCCAGTTAATAGCTGCTGTTTGCACTAAGCCATCACCCAGACCTTGTCTGTTACTAAAAATGTAAAGAAACACTTTTGTCATTAGATAGCTTAGCATAGGTTAGACAGCTTAGAAAAGAGCTTAGCATAGGTTTGACAGCTTAGAAAAGAGCTTAGCATAGGTTGCATAGCTTAGCATAGCGCACTACAGGTTATGATAGCTTATAAACAATGAAAAGTCCGAACTTGAATTGTACTATTTTGTATTGTACAAAAGGGGGGTATGAAATGTTTAAATCCGACAAATAAAAAATGACGGTGTCCTTTTCAAATCTATTGAATTAACACAAATGAATGTCCATAAGCAGTTGTAAATTAAATTCATTGGGACTTCCCCGTCCCGCATGCGCACGGGCAGTAAATCTGTACAAATTAGTAATGTTGTGAAGGGGGAACTGCGATTACATAATTCGAGTTTATGTATTGACTTTACAATCCGTGCACGATAAGGGATACAACGATAAAAGTTACTTTGAATACTTAAATTTAACTTAATGTAAATTAAAAAAAAACATAACGCTTAAGTAACTCCACCTTCTTACGTTATTTTATTTTTAATATTCAAAAGCTTTACACTGTACGTTGTACATACCTCAATTATATATCTATTTTATATATAACTATATTGACATGCTTCTTATCTTCACGTCTGTATGCCTCGAATGGGTAGACAAAGAAGTATAGTATACTGCCTCAAGCTATCTGTTAATTCCTATGTCTCATCATGTAATAGGCGTGAGGTTATTGCCACATACCGGCTACAACTCCAAACTCAGAGCTATAACTAAATTCTAACTTAGAATCCGATAGTACCCCGACGAACACCAAATCAACAAACTATTATGACGTAATAATTACATACATAGAATATTTCCATACCAAATCAGCCTTCATTCAGCCTACTAGTTATTGTTGCTAGTAACATTTTAACTACTCGTAATAAACGTGATGAACCATATCTACCTACTATCTAAACCGAGTACTCATCTGACAGCCTTTCCACATGGTTCACGACAATGAGCCCTGACGCCACAAACCCACTAGATCAATTGAACGACGCGAAAATATCGATGGTACACAATCATATCAGGAGGTCATCGACAATCAAGATCACTGGTAACCAACAACCGATTGATAAATGAACCATATTGTACATCTGCTGATGTTCCCGACGCTCTGTTGTTGAATATAATGACTGGGTCAATTTGAACAATTGTTCGACTAACAGACAAATCGATTGAACAAATGTCAGAGGGGAGGCAGACGGGTAGCGAAGGGGGGGCAGTCTAAGTTATAGTTTCGGTTGAGATTGAAAGTAAACAGAACTCTATGATTTCGTTAAGTGTCCGTATAGCTTAAAATCATAGAGCTTTGTTAAGCTTATTTACACAGGTGACGTACGAGTCTGAACCAATGATTTAATCGATGGGACGATAGATAATAACATACTCTATCAAATTCCGAGCTTTAGCTCTTTTCTGTTAGTTTAATGTATTCATATAAAGGAGAACCGTCTTAATTTTTATGATATGTTAAGAAAATTTTAATCATGTTACGAGCTAAAAGGTATACAGGTTTTGCGAGAAATTAATGAAAGCATCGAATTGTAATGGGAATTATGAGAGCGCTGGCTTCAAAATGTGAGTTGGTCAGCTGGTTGCTTGTATGTAACTTTGTTGGCGATTAAATAGCATATTAGGAAATATCCGAATATCTGTGTTGTGTAGGTATATGTATATAGTGACGAACTCCACCTTTTGCTAGCTAAACTTTTCAACCTAAGATCCTTCAAAGAAGGTAAAATCCGTTCTTGATAACTTGAGACCTGCGTGATGGTCGTACGCGACCAGCTTGTACAGTGCGCAAAAAAAAATTATAAATAGACTTTAAGGGACTACAGCTAGCAATAGTATAGATACATTTAAATTTAAAACAAACTATACATATATTGATAGTACTACATAAATGTAGCATGCAAGTCACAAGTCGTCGGGTAAAAAACATGTATTTCTTTATAGATAGCAGAACCGTTTCAAAACTGTTTAAAGCATTTACGTTTAGAAACGTGGAAGACGTAATTCTTAGTAAGAAGTAGGTTAGCGATCGGACACAGATACCGATGCTAAATACTAATTGAACATCCAGATTATATTATTAATCTTCCTTATCAAAAGTCTCATTTATACAGATGTACACAAAAAATATTACTTTAACTCAAATTCGTTTATCGTCAAGTTTAGGGCGAAGTGATAATTTCCAGAATTAATTCAATACGAGACGGTGGGCAATAAAAATATCATAAAACTCCTAATAAGAACCGTACAAGGTGCCATAACTTATTTATTATATCGTGTTCACTTCAAAGTTAAATATACAAAGGCCATCTTGAATTTTATGAATTTCTTGTTATATAGCCGGTAAATGTATATGCGTTTATCGAAAGTAAAATGCATTCACTCGTCTATATGCATCTATATACGAATTTCATCATCATCATCACGAACACGATCATGATTACTTCAAAGTTAAATATGTAAAGGTCATCCTGAATTTTATAAATTTCTATAAATTAAAAGTTAAAAGGATTCATTCCAGTCTGCATGTACCTACTACGTTTTGTGGCAGTATGTACGTTTAAGCAACGTTAAAATATGTAGTTCCAATATTATTTCAGATTATCATAAACTCACATAGTTTCATTCAAATAGAAGCAACGATTAAAATACATAATATGATTTCAATGTTTATATGCTCTTTGTTAACAAACTAGATAACACAAGCTGTATTAACTATAATTAAATCAGTGTCTATATATATATATATATATATATATATATACATATGTATATATAAACTAATTGGTATG
>DWEC01003671.1:0-10412 GCA_018245735.1 Microceris miodesmiata
CTGGCAGTCATTAGGTCGTCCTGGGTGCAGGTATTAGGGCACGCAGGGCACGATTTAAGGTGGTCCATCGTTTGGGAAAAACTGTAAAGGCAACATTACGCTCTGATTATGATAAGCAACGTGTGTTAAACATTTAAACGTAATACCCAGTACGATATAATAATCTGAATAAACGCAAAATGGAGAAAATTAAATACCCCACTACAAAAATTACAATACAATACAAAATTACAATATCACTTAGGAATAAGAGACCCTTAAGATGATCGACGAGCGTCAAGAGGAGATAAGTCTCAGAATATCCCTCGACGATGTTGCCAAGGAAATTTGAACTATACCTACTGTTAGATTACCTATGAATTGTTGTATCGTCGGCTTTCGTTGTTTTTGTCGTCAAAGATTTGCGTGGTATGATTTTGTAGACTCTTGAATGAATAATTCAAATATCAAAGTAAGCAGCTAATTTTCGCCTAACGAATAGTACCTAAATCAGAATTTATTTCAAACAATTGTTGCCTAATATATGTATATCAACATTAAAATCCTAGAACGTTATGTCTGTCATATCTATGCCGTGTATGAAGACAAGATATCATCATCACCATTATCAGCCCACTCCCGTCCACTGCTGGACATAGGCCTCTCCAATGGCACGCCACTGAGCTCGATCTTTAGCTCTTCGCATAAGATAAGACGAGATAAAAATTAATTTATTTTGTTATGACTGTGACATTTTGATAGTTTTTAATATTTAACGTACCTTATGAAGAAATGACTAATTCGGATTTGAAATTTTAATTTGTTTGTTACAATTATTAACGATTCTATTTTTAGAATAACTACATAATTAAGTAATGAATGACATTAGAATGAGAAATATACACATCCAGTAATGTTTTTTATTTATTACGACTCAAATAGTAAATATAGGTTTCTATAATTTCTACTTTACTAAAAGACACTATGATGGGGATGGGATGAACGGTAGACATAATCTCAGTCAAATAATTTGCTTTGGAACTTAATACTTCTTGCATCCTAGATCAATTACAGTCCTTGTTTTTCCAACATCTTCAATTTTCATTTCATTTTATTAATAAGTCTAAAAAATGTGTCGATAATGACAACCCGTCATATGTATGTACCTACTTCTACAGGTACTTTTATTTTAATAGATTGGTATATTCTATTAATAAACATTTTGAAAATGTTTCATTAATAAGTAGTTTTGTTATATATTAATGGTTATATTATCACCATTGCATATATTGTTAAAGACAATATTAATGGGGGTGGGATGACTCTTACTTTGACGATGGTGCCGACCTGGGGGTCTACCGGCTCCGGCGGCGCGCGTTCTACGCCGTCCACGGGTGCACCAAGCAGCCGCTCCTTCATCTCGTGGATGTAGGGGCAACGCTGCATCGCGATGTAGAACTCGCGGACGCGCACCTGGAATAGTATACACATTTATATATCTAACATACTTTGTAGCCTCTATTTTATAGTCGTTGTATGTTTGCTTACGTTAGTTGCTATTAAATTATAAAAAAAATGTCAAACAATGATTATTACATTACTGTTTGAATAATTTTATCATATATGTATATACCAAAAAAAGTTATGTGGCAAAATCAAGAAGTACACTTTTACGCCATCTTTCGTAAATCCCGAGAACATGGAGTTGTAATATTTTGTGGTATAGCGCCATCTAGATTTGGTCACCAATAAACCTATAAATAGCGTTCACATTTTACGAGAAAAAATGTTTATTCTAAAAGTGGAACATTTTCGATTTTGCAACACAATTTAATTATTTTAATACACTATCTATGTGTTTTAAAAACTTTCGTATTGGAAATCTCTATTATATATATTTTCAACAATATTAGTTTCATAACTGCCCATTTCAAAAACGTTCAAAAACTAAAAGCAATAACCAGTGGGTAATGAAAAGCAACGCGTTACTTTTTAATTTTTCTGTAAAAGGGGCGACTATGAAGCTCGTTGTTGACAACGACATGCTTTCATTATAAGCCATACCACAAATAAAAACATAAAGTACTCAGACTGATTAAAACAGAACACGGATGATCATTCCACGGCAGCGAGAATTTAATGTTCCACGCCTCCGGAAAGCGACTAGAATGTAGCAGTTTCTAGGGTCCTGTTTTAGGAATATTTAAAATGCTTTAGATTAAAACAAAATTAATGATGTAACATCGGACATCTAATGTTAGTTAGTTACATTTAGCGAACATCTTTACTCAAATAGGGTATTGTTTGGACCCGCAGTGAAACACCATGGGAAGGTGTATTCTGTAAGGCGACCACCGTAGGGAAATTGCCGAAACTGGCAGAGTTGTGGGAGACTGCAGATGCGGTCCCGTAACTATGTCGCAAGAAACTAAAGTAACTTTGGTATTTAGAAAGGGTGCTTTGTACGTAACGTACGTAAGGTTGTGGAGATATAGAAGAAGGGTCGATGTGGAATTCCAATGCCGTCTTCTCAGCCCTGATGGATATTGCACAGTAGAAGATAAGAGGAGTACGGATATTAAGATGTGTCGTAAGTCCACCTGCCTCTTCTTCGTCATAATCTAATCTTCTGGACATAATCGTCTTAGACTTACGTATACTAATAAGTTTATATACTTATCTGATTCTTACCATAATTTGTACGTTTTAAGATTATAGAAATAAATGTTCTATTGAATAAAAGAAAATTTTTAAATTATTGAGCTTGTGACAGAACAATAAATTTGTAGTATTTTAACATTTACAACTTACGGAACCTCTGTGGTGTAAATCAACTTCTGCTTTGCGGGTTTTTGTTAAGTGAAACGCTTCTATTATGCGGTTGAATACTAGGACAGTCCCATCCGCTTCCATACACGTACCTTACTCAGCCATAAAAGGTTTAACAGCCTCTTGCACGAGTGTTTTTAACATTATTTTCGCGTTTCGAAGTTTTATAAACATTAACTCATTTCACTTTCTTTATAGAATAATTTAAAGAGTAATTTTGAAAAAATACGATGGAAATAATTTAATTCGGTTGACATTATACATTTGCAGCCAATTACTTTCGGTAGTGTTGCGAGCCGAAGAAAAAAAAATGGAACTGCTTACTCTAACTTACTCATACTTTATTTTTACATCATTTTTAAGGGTCAGTTTATAACCAATCAGCATTGATGGATAGATGATTAAATGGAAAACATAGAGGACATAGCTACGAATATGTCATTAAAAGGATATCGATATGTCACTGTGTGGATATCCAGACGTATATACTTGTAAATGCTTGATTATATGCAAAATTAGATTTGTCATTTTAATTTGTCTAAACATTTGTCTGTTATAATATAACGCACCCTTTTAAATGAAAAGGAAATACATTTTGGAGAATGTATGCAGTCAAAAATATTGAAATATAATAATATACATACAAACCATAAAGAATTAAAATTGAAGAAAGCAACAGGAATGAAACAGAAATAACAATTTTCAATGCTAATTACAGCAAAACGTCTATTTCCTCTGGGAAAAGAAAGCTAAGAAGGAAGTTTAAGGAAAATTATTTTACATAAATTTTTAACGAAGCAAGAGAGTTCATAGTACGGTCCTGGAAAATGATTCCACTGGGGAACCGCAAATGTAGGAACGACTTGTAAATAACAGACGATGAAAAGACAATGTTTTATACGAAAGTGTTGAAAACCGGAAATAGTAGCGAGAGTTGTACATTCTGGAAGCGGTCATTCGGATAACTAATAATTTTATTGTATTATATAAAAAAAGATATTGTTTTATAAACGTGGCCAAAGCAGTGAAAAACAAAACATTTATGTAAAAACAAAACATTTACTTATAAAATCTTTTTCAATAACCTTATGAGCCCCATGAACACAAGTTATTAAAGTAAGGCTGACTTAGACCGCAATTATAAATTCAGGAATATTTTATTGGATCAGAGCCCTTCTTTTATTTCTTCTAATCCGAATATATTTTAACCGTCATAAGCCATTACATTGACAATATTTTATTTTTATCATATTTACAGGAGAAAACTTCACATAACATATTTCCTATTTGATTTTATCGAATTTATTTTATAACTGTTCATTGAATTTAAAGGTATACAATATTTTTTAACAATTAGCGAAAGAAGGACACGGTGGCTAGAGGACGTTATGTACCCACAATCGATACTGCGTAACTAGGTCACGAGGTCAATGACACGGGTAATAAAAAACGTAATACAGTATAGACTAGTACTAGTACTGAAGTACTAGTACTGAAGTACTAGTACTGATAGACAGTACTAGTACTCCGCACTAGTACTAGTCCGGTACCTATAACAGAATATTAGCCAATGTTAAGTGAAACGCCATCTTATACTCAAATCTACTTTCATTCATTTAGAGACTCGTATTATATTCATTCTCCCACACAATTACCCAATATGTATTAACGGTTGTTAAAACCCACCTTTTGTATGCCTTGACGTAATTGTGTACACTTATATAATTTTGAGTGTGCTTTATTAAAAAGACTTGCTATTTCGAGCCGTTAAAATTGCCTACTTTAATTGTCGATTGTAACAGATACTTTTGCGAACTCCTAACTAATTTGCTAAAGATCGATTGAATTTACTACTGATTTTTACAGATCAGCTTACAAATGAACTAAAAAAAAATTCAACTTTGACCAATTTTTTAGCATTAATGTACTTAAAACTAAGAACTCTTCAAGGCCTTAATGGCCTACAAATTGTTACTAAACAACAATGGTTTGCAACTTAACTGATGTCGAAGCTAAGAAGTTCCGTTTTTTTCAAAACTCTGTTAAAATTTCGAACAACTCTATTTAAAGTAACATTAAAGTTTCAATTGCTATAAAAAGTTAGACTGTACGGCAAACTTGCGTTGTTTACTTAATTTTTTTATCGAATCAACTTAAATGTTCGCCGTCGTTCGCCGATCAAGGTCGATTTTTTCTTTTACTACTAGTACTGTACTTTTAGGCTAACGACAGGCGTGGTATAAAAATATTTATTTAAATACGCATACTTGACTGTTAAACTTATAAAAAAGCATTAAAATAAAACGTCATTGTTTAACCACTAGGCTCTGCGTGTACTCTAGTACTGGCCTTAAAACCAAGCGTGAGATTATTTTAATTTGCGTAGAAATCATATCAAAATGCCTCTTACCTACTGTTTTAAAGTTAAAAAGAAAATCCTTGTGAAACAAACAATTAGGCGTTTATCTTTTATTGAAACATCCGATTTCAATTGAGATCATTCAAATTATTATAAGATTTCGTTACTAACTACAGATTTTGTTGCTTGCTTGAGATTCGTAATTACGAGTAAGTACCGATCTACAAGCAGTTATAAGATAGCGGGAAGTTGCTGGATACGGAAGGCCTAGGACCGGAAGGATTGGCGTCGAATAGGGGAGGCCTGTTTCCAGCAGTGGACGTCTACAGACTGCTACTAATGATGATAATTATATATGTAAGCAATTGGTAGGATACAAGTTTATATGAAACCCCAACATACGTTTTCAGCATCATCATCCCTTTTGTTCGACTGTTTGACGAAGGTCTTCAATCAGAATCACACGAGTTAAGGCCACAGTTCGTTTTAATTTCGATGAAGTTGAATTTATTGCTCATCATGTGATAGTCACCTTACAAGTGAATATGGTTACATCAGTCATCAAAGAACACGAGGTAGAACTGAATAATTAAAATGGTCACTCTCATTGGATACGGTAAAGAGAAATATACATTTGTATACATTTTTCAGGAACAGGAAACACCTATAAAACAACGCAAATTAGCGGTCGCTCGAACAATTGTGGAGCGCGTCCGATGTTACATCATTTACCGTATTATCTTCGATATCCCAGTCCCTCGAGACACCATCGCTTCTGAGTCACAAATTATAAACTCATTTGTATTTATATATCATCACTGATGATTTAACAGAGGGTATGATTTACATACAATCAATGAAAAAAAAATGTATACCGTGCGTGAACAGAACTCTTGGCATAACAACGTGTGATAATTATGCTGTCATCATCAATATTATTAGAATCATCAGTATCAGCATTGTCATTAGCGTTAACTACAATCAGATTGTAGTCTACATCGTAGTTAAATTAATTATCCATAAACCTTTGTGTGGTAAATTCAAAACAAAATACAGTTCTTGAGAATAAGTTAACGTAAAATAGTTTTCATTTCAATTACAATTGTCAATTTATTCCATCACTGCGGCGTGCGCATTTATTAGATTAAATGACGTCGTTCAATTAAAAAACAAAATGCAATCGTCTCTTGATTCGGGAGCAGCGCGCCTTGAACACTTGGCACAGAAACACATGACATTGTAGTACGGCGTTACAATTGGAACGGCACACTTACACCTGCTCTCCATTCACGGCGACACGCAAACGAGGTGATAATACCCGACCGAGTATTGCGCCACCGTACTTATCGAGACAAGTTTAATTGACTGCAAGTAACAAAATGTTTCATTAGTATTGTTTTTCTCCGGTTATGTGGCGTTAATTGAATAGTGTCGTTTCCTTTGCGTAAAAACGAATTAAGGTTATATGTCGATTTTTTTTTAAATAGCAATGATCTTGCATTTCACTACATTCTCAGCCGATTGTAAGCTAGATGTAGCCTAGGATATAACAAGCTTGCCTAGAAAGTGCTTATTAACTATTGTCTAAATTAATACAAAACTATTAATTGGTCGTGTTGGTTGCAAGTGCGACTGCCGTTCGGGAGGTCCCGGGTTCGATTCCCGGGTCGAACACTACAAAACTTTCTAATTTAGATTTTCTAACAGTGGTTCGGAATCTGGATATGTGCCCGATGCATGGCAATAGGCTCACCACATACATATTTCATAGTGGGACGTAAATGTAACCGGTGAAACGTGGGAGTGTTTGCACTATCTCTGCCTACCTCTTCGGGGATTACAGGCGTGATGTTCCGTTTTATTAACTTATATTTATCTGGCATGTTAAAGTAATAATACATTATAGTACTCGTATAGAACTATATAAATACTTCAGATATATGGATTAGCTTCGTAATGTATGTAGTGATTTAAATAGAGAGTTCCCTAATTGCAATACTCAGCAGTGAGACGTTAAATAGGTTGTAAGTAATACTTAATGAGATATGAGCCCGACATTTACCCGACCTCATAACGAACTTAATTATTTGTAAAGCTAACCCATATTTAGCGAGAGTTATAAACTACGCTCCACATAGCAGTCCCTGTTCAATTACAGAACAACACGGGATAATGGTGATGGCAGTAAAGGTGACGGTGATGATGATAACTCGTTTATATAATTGTTGTTGTACGCTGAATGAATAAGAAAGTGAAATTATATTGTGGTTTATTTGAATTTAGTGAACATCTACGCTTAGCACGATTATTTGCCAATGGACTATGAGTATAATAAATAAAATAGAAAGGCAAATAAAAAAATATATTTCGACTAACTTACACGTAATCACGCTGTAGTTATGAACTTACTATAATAATGATAATTTACGATAGAACCGGCATATGACACAACGGTGCAAAAACTCCCAGATTATATCTTAATAAAAATATTCTAAACGAACTGTGGTCTAACGTTGCATGATTTTGTTTTCATACTGGTGAGATAAAAATCTCTGTAGGCCGATACAAATTTCCCCCTATTTTACAATCACGTGAATACACCGCACTCCTAAGAACATAATAGGCTAGTAAAATATATTTTGGGAATGTTTACATTATTAAAGCATGAAACAGGTGTTAATAAGGAAAATATTAAAATATTTAGGTCAGAGATGAAGAAATACGACCATTATCAAGCTTTAGGGATAAACACTACGATAAATAGAAGCTGGCATAACTTTCTGGAAGAGTTAATAGACGTTTTAATTTTACGATTTTGAGGCAACATTAACTTTAGTACGTAACTTCATGGTTCTAATCACCGAATAGGTAGGCAGAGGAGTGTAGTACACTCCCACGTTTCACCAGTTACGATTACGTCCAATTATGGGATAGAGTGTGAGCGTATTGCTGTACACTGGTCACAAATCTAGACTCCGAACCACTACTAGAAATTGTAAGTTAGAAAAGCTCAATAGTACCCGGCTGAGGAATGGAACCTAAGACCTCCTGATTAATATTCGCGCTTGCTACCATTCGACCAACGAGGCAGCTAAGTTAACTTTAATAAAATCTACAAACTGACACAAAGTGCTTGCTTCTTACCAATAGGTTGTTATAATAAAAATGCACTTTCTTATAAAAGGTCTTGATACAATAAAAATAAAAACATATGAAGTTTAATTTTGAAATTTGATTTATATTTCGATGTTCATGCGTTTTTATTCTTTCTATTTAAAAGTTTGATATATACTGTTTCATTTACCAAGAAACGTAGAAACCCGTGCGTTCGGCATAACCCAAATAGCGCGCCGCAACCGGACGCGAAAAGTAGGTTTGTTTTGAAACCATTTCAAAAGACGATTTTTTTTTCTCCATTAAGAGGAAGTGAATCTTCAACAGTTTTATACGACTTTATACAAACAGTCGTCGATTTATGTAAATAAGATTACACGATGATAAAAATTCTGATGAAAAAATTCGGTTCAATCGCAGGATTAATAATTGTAGCGACACTAAGAATGATACGCGTGTACATTTAGGTGGCTCATTAGGAGCTTTAAAATTGATATAAAAGTGATTAATAAATGAATAAGCATAATTATTATCAAACGAATGTCATTATTCTACAACCTTATTTATTTTGCAACAAAGTTTATATAACATATATAGTTACATATTCCTAACAGTTTCCAAAAAAATTTTTGCTTATCAGAAATTATACAATTCTCATGAACGTGAATAATTGTATTCTTGTGGGAGTAAAGTTATCTCAAACTTAATTGCATTGTTAAAAATTTGGGACACGTCGTACGGATATAATTTTTTAATATTTATTTGTTATACCATCACGCCAGGTCTCTTTAGAGTTTAGACAGAGAGCACGAGACGCCAAGTGATATATTTGTATTCTTACCGACCTGAGGTGCTTCTGTTATACCGGTATTCATCTATTTATATATATATATATTCATAGGCTACACAAAGAAACTTACAGATGTGTTAAAAGATGTCGACTTTCAATGCCGTACTACTATTTCACTTTGCTCGAGGGCGATTAATCAATTATTAAAGTTCCACTCCTAGTCTTAACTTCGTGGTTTGAGACGATAGAACCTTTTATATGTAAGTATATGTGTATATATACCTTGTATGTACACGTGAAGTATGTATGTAAGATACAAAAATTTATCAATGTACCGACTGGAATATTAATAAAATGTTCATGTAATTGTACCATAATAACAATGTATTCGTAATTTAATTACTGCAATTGTTAAAAGATTTAAAATTGTATTGTAATTAATTTGATTATGCGTTCGCGAGTTCACATAATTATTCTATAATCTTGCCTTGAGCATGTTACATGCGTAAGAATAATTACGATTTCCGCTCATTCCATCTTCATTCATATACTTGTTGCAAAAACAACTTTTACAAGTACTCTTGAAGCTTCTGGAATAAAGTTTTAAGTCCTAGTTACTTTTAGTACTGCAAAAAAATTACGTATTTAAACAAAACACGCATAGAATTGTCTATTTCCATTAAACATTAAAATAAATGGCTCTTTTACGAGCTTTTAACATCGAACATACTGTAGCATGCCAGCTGGCACGATATTCAAATATAGGTTTACGGTAAGCGCGCTAGCTATATAATCACGTCCCCTTATCTACAATATTGCCTTAATAATTGATTCACCCGTATTCCATGGTGGGACGTATAACATACATAACTGGTGAATTATCGAAGTATACTACATACATTATTCTGCCCACCATTTCGGAAATATAGGCGTGATGTTATGCGTCTAATGTTCCTTTCTTATGCAGCCGAAGAATGTTAAAACAATATATTTATTGAAATTAAAGTCTTAATATTTCGAAATAATTACCAGTTTACTTTTTATATTACAAATACGAATTACAAGTGATTAGTTGAAAACATAAATGTATAAAGTTCGTACCGGAAGCAAGGGGTATTGCAATCGATAGGTCACGCCAGGCAATAAAAAACGCACTCCGTCCTTGGTTCCACGACGGCTAGTGGAAAATTTACATGTGAATTTTCGTGCTAGTAGTATCAATACTTTCAACTGTCTTAGTATATTAAAAACGAGCAATATACGGATTAGGTCAACGATCTGCTTCATTTACTGAAAGATGCAAAAAGAAAGAAATAGAGGCGTGTAATGAATTTCCATAAT
>DWEC01003672.1:0-10412 GCA_018245735.1 Microceris miodesmiata
ATGCGAATTCCAAACGAAACTGAATATCAGGATATTATGATACAAATTACTGTTAAATATCGCTACGCAAAGTCTGTTGCGCAGGGGATAGGCTGAGAGCACTTAGTGCAATACATTTCTATGCTTACAAAAATGATCTGGATCTTTCACATTCATTATTACTTTTTTAATACAATATTATAAGATATATTATAGTAAAGTAATATAATGAAATCACAAATAGATCAGTCAGTGTTTAGTGTGCTAATTTGGAGTGTTGTAACAAGCCAAGTGTGTAGAGACGAGCACGGTTTAACACTTCAATTTGGTAATGAGCAAATCAAATGTTTGAACAACAGTGGGAGAACTATTCAATAGTATTAGCTTACAACTGAAATTTGTTGATTATTTATATGTTAAAAGATAGATATGTATATAATTTAATAAATATTGTTTTTACTTTCTCTTAAAATCAGTATGGTATTACTATCCAAGTATGATACTGTGCTCGAACCATTCTTAGTGAGAGTCATATTGAAATATAAAAGAAAATGAACACGCCGTAAGTAAATTACCTTTCAGCTTGAATTGCAATGGAATACTAGAAACGATTACTTTATATAACTTTAAACTTAAAGTTGTTAAAGGTATGATATGAGGTTCTTCAAACGTAGCGTTATAAAGTTCCCTCTGCTGAAAAAGTGCAATATACTGCGAAAGATGACGGTGACCACTTACCATTACAGGGCCGTTTGTCTGTTTGCCTTACCGTTTAATATAAAAAAAATACAATTTTACGAGTACATACTCCATTCTGACCTAATGAACAAAAAATTGTAGTAAGTATTCTGTTTGCTATTTGATACAGCTTTATTTTAAAAGTAACTTTACGCGTGTATAATCCCCGAAGCGGTAGGCACAGGCGTGTACTACACTCAGACATTTCACCAGTTATGTTTAAGTCCTACAGTGAAATAGGCGGTGAGCCTATTACCATATACCGCGCACAGATCCAGACTCCGAGATACCACGAGAAAATCTATGTTAGAAAATATTAATAAATCATTTTAATGAGGTTAAATGAAATAAAATAACAAACAAGTCATATAAAGGGTTGTGGTCCCTTTTGTTTTGAATCATTAACAAGATCAAAAAGACACAAATGAATATACTCATACCATTTCATTTCAGACTCATGTCACAGCGTACCGGGAACACCTCAAAGAAAGTTAAGGGCTAATTTTGGATCCGTTTTGGGAAAACAAGCGTACAAAAGGGTGCTTATTATAAATTATTCTTCTCGCATTGCGCGTGTAACTTGACAAAAGATCGTTTGAGATAAACAAAGTTAATCCCACTTTCCGTGTAAATGAAATATAGCTGGTAGCGTGTCTCTGTAACAGTGTTGTGTCTGACGCAAAAGTCCAGGGGGATTTCTGCACAAACACAAATACGGCAGATAGTGTCCCATCTAAGCTTTGAGTGTGTCCTTGGAGACTATCTCTACAGGAAGTCAGCGATGTTGTTCATAGTGTTGAATTTGAAACCAATACCAGAGTGTGATAGTGCCAGATTTAAATGCTTCATGTCTTTGAGCTTCTCACTTGTTTTTACGGTCACATAAATATGACAACTTTATATTTTTATTCACATTAGTCAATATGATTGCTTCGTTGGTCGAGTGGGGGCAAGCGCGATTGCTGATACAAAGGTCCTGGGTTCGACTCCCAAATCGGGTACTACTGGATTTTTCGAGCTTAGATTTTCTAGCAGACATTTCTGGCAGTGACTCGGAATCCGGATCTGCGCTCGGTGTATAGCAAGGTCAGCACCTATTTCATGGTGAGGCTTTAACATAACTGGTGAAACGTGGAAATGTGTTACACTTCTGTCTAACCCTTCGAGGATTACAGGCATGGCATTATGTTAACATTTGATAATACTTTTAGCAGCCAAAATTATTAATTAAAGACCGAAATACATATAATAGTTTTACAATATTAGTAATGAAGTGCGATTTAAAACATTGTATATTGAGCAATATGTATTGAGATATGTTTTTATTTCTATTAGAGTTTCAATACGATTTAGAATTTCAAAGCTAAGTGCGGCGTAGCTAAGCTTTAAATAACATATGAATAGACCTAGATTCGAATTAAATTTAGAATTTCAGCACTTCCGAGTTTCAGACACGTGAACTATGTATCTATGAATAGCCGTTAATACTACTCGTCAATACCTATTTATTGATAGATCACTTTACACTTATATACACACCAATATACATTTGTATCGCAAACATACCTAAATATTAAATTTCGAACAAGAACTCCATACGTTCCTCCACCCAAATAACGACTAGGATGTGTGAGTGAAAAAAATAAGACATTAGTTAAATTTTCTTCTAACAAATTGAAATGTTGTTAAAAAATAGTAATGATTAATATTAAAATTATCCTTACTACTACAATTTCTAACAAATGAGTTGCGTAACTTCAAGCCTGTAATCGTCAAGGGTTAGGCAGAGGAGTGTAATACACCTCCACATTTCAACACTTACGTTTTACGTCCCATGGAGTAAGCGGTGAGTCTATAGTAATATATTCAGCATGAAAAGAAATCTTATCATCAATATCATTAACCCTTTCATCCCTTCTCTGTCGGACACAGGTGTCCGCAAAGAATCCCTTCTCTCTCACAAAAAAATCAAAGCTTAACACATTGCAACGGTCTCAGAAAGCTTGAAAAATCTCATTCCTCAAGTCTTATACTCAGCATTACTTAAACATTCAGTGCATACTGTAACCAGCTGTACAGGAGTCGATTTATCGAACACGATCCCAGCTGGGTTCGGTTGAGCTTAAATTAAGCCGAGTTAGCGACATCCTGAATATTTTAAGCTGGATTTCCTCCCTTTACATATCCTTTTTAAACTACGGTCGTAACGTTTTTCGTTCTGAATGGAGATCTGTGTGTAAACAGGTAATGATGGAAGGGATGATGATGATGATATTAACAATATTTTTCATTGATCAAATTAAAAAAGAAGACGATTAATGTGTCATCATCAGCCTATCTCAGTCCACTGCTGGACATAGGCCTCCCCCAATGAGCGCTATCGCGCCCTGTCCTATAGTGTGTATGCTACCTTAATTCGGGTCACTCCAGTCCTTTGATGAGAAAGGTTTTCTTGAACTAAGACAGCTGTGTTTATTTGAAAGTTATTATTCCTTATTATTTTCATTATCATATCACAATACTTGCTACGTGTTCAATATGCCAAATTATCTTTTAATAAATTGTATTATATTAATTTAATAGATTTCACAAACGTATTATCTGTAAAATCATCGAACTGTTTCTGCCGAGAAGCAAAAGTTACTATAAGCTTTTGTTTCGATCTTATGGGTGTGGTCGGTTAATCGGTCGATGATCGTATATATACGAGATGGAACCAGTTCATTCCTCTAGTTGTCATGATCATTCAGTCATCTTATTTCAGTCCTCAGATGATTTCAATTGTCATGCGTCTGTGATCAGCCTTAAGTATGACAAATTGTAACTAACACTAACTGAACTGGTAGCATAGAAAAACTAAAACTACTGTAAAATAATTTTCTACTCATCACGTGCTCGTACGTGCGCTAAATATAAATAAATTTTACCGATGGCTTTCAATTCAAAAACTTTATACCCTATTAGTCATTTTTGATAAGAAACAGTCAAATGTTAAATTCATCATTAATATTTCATTTGTAGTTATGATATCAATGTACATTTATATCTTCATCGTCCTCTGCATATATTTGGATATTCGTAAATGCAACGCCAATTACAATTTAAATGAAACGTCACTAAAATAGCTTATTTGAAACTGTGCCCGAATATGACGCTGGAGTTTATAACGATAATAATATTTGCTTTTAGAGACGATTGTTTCATTTTGTACAAATATTTTTGCCGAGAACCACAACACACGTAATTTAACCAAATAACTCAGTTACCGGGTAATGTCTTTCACAGCTCTTCTAACAAGGCGTACGTGTATGAAGAAAGTGACAACGTACACGAGGTATTTCAGGGCCTTTACATCAGCAGTAATTGTCATTGACCTTCAGACCAACATTCCCTTCGACGAGATTTAAACTAGACGAAGATTAACGCCCATATGATAGTCTGCCATATTGCAGTTGGGCGGGATACATATACTTTATAGAAGCATGTAACGAATTCCAGTGTGTAAAGGTTTCCTCAAAATATTATTCTTTTGCCGTTATACACTATGAAACTTATTATAGATATTTCTGTAGAGGTACGAGTACCTGCCAGGCTTAGAACCAAAGACAGCCCTGTGAGGGGCTAAATTCTACATAAACCACTAAGCTATCGCAACTTAATAACTAAACGTCAACATACCTTCAAACTTCCCATTTGATAATACCTCGTTCCTGAAACACGGGTATGATTGCCAAACATCCGGATATTGGGATGATGTAAATACATTAACACCCGGGCAAGGTTGGTGTGTTGTGGAACGCGTCGAGGAATTCCATTGTGTGCCTTGAAGGGTTATTGTTATTATTATTATCTTTAAAAGTAACTGCAACAATATCCTTATAAGAGTGCTATGATTTTTTATCTCAACGCTTTCGTGGGGTTTTGATTGCATACTTAGCAATGTTCAAACAATTTTGTTTTACCAAGTGATTTCGTTAGACACACTCCCCAAGTAGATCGCAATGTTTTTATTCACACACACCCCTGGTTAGGATAAAATCAGGAAGTTACGTCAGTATTTGTCTACATACATGGACTGCATTAAAGCCACGATAGCTGCCAAATTACAGTTTAGATGTTATTATTATGCAGTTATATCAAACTGCATCGAAACCTACGCAGTCACTTTGCAGTCTGCAGCTCCAACGACTTATACAACGATGGCGAGTAGATGACGTACAATCAGTTTGCAAAATTGCACCCAAACAGCGATTTTGCAGTTGACGTGAAGTTCCAATGCAGATCATATGTGTAGATATAAAACTGCATCAAAGTCGGCTTTTAAGGAAACAGATGAATAGCAAAGTAGTAAAGTTGTCTGTCCGTTTGTATGTAAACCGAAGGATTCAACATTTAACGATCACGACCGACCGCTTAACGTGCCCACGGACGTATGAAACCCCTCATAAAAATATTCACTAACGATCGCCCATACATGGTTATATATAACTAATATGTATGTGTAGTGGCAAACTGAACAATTGTTAGATATTTATTTATTTATTTATCCTTTATTGTTAGTAGCAAAGGGCGAACTTAATGCCAAGTGCCATTTTCTACCAATCAACCCAGATGATGATGAGAAGTTGGGGTAGGCACGTAATCATCTTAAAATTAGTTTTGAAACTATAAAACGACATCTAATATACAAATATACATATATCAAATAAATTTATTAATATGAAGTTCATACATACATAATACCTTTAACTTTATACATACATACATATACAACTTCGCGATACCTAATTCTGCTGTGAAGCAACTATTCTGAAAAGAATTTGCGCTTGCAGCTGAAGAAGACCGTTTAATTCCTCAGAAGAAGTAACTCATAGAACAGACATAGGTAGGTACTGTCTACACACATATGTGTACTAACATAGAGATATTACTTGAACTAATGTTACTACAAACGCTATTCTTACAGTTTGTTGTTGGGAACAACTATACTAATAAATCCTGTTATCTGTTTATAAACACTAATCGCTATTAAGTCTTCTGTTCCTAGAGTCAGCAGTAGCCATCGGTGTACCGATCAATGATGACTGTTACCGCATTTACTATCTCATCATAGGAAAAAAACCGCTAGGAGGAAATAAATAAAAAGATTCAAATCTCTAACGCTTTTATCGTTACATTATTGAAAATAAATTTACAGCAAAATATAAAGATTAAGACAATAGTCTACCACGCTGGCCAAGCAGAGATATTTAGACTTTAAAGGCTTTGACTACACCATGAAGAGTTTAAAGGAATGCAAGTTTCCTTATTATGATGATATCTCTGCCTTTACCTTTAACGAATAAAAAAAAAAATCTTGTGCGAAAGCTATTTAATTTTCGAACAACATTTCTTGATTCGAATGCTTACGTTACTGAATTTTGAGGATACTCCAAAATTCAAGGATGATTTTACTTTAAACATTTAAAGTAATACTACACGCTCATACAAAATCGCTTGACATCATCAGGTGAAATCCATTAAATGCAATCACAAACGGTAATATAAGTTGCCGGTATCATTAACCAGCTCAAATAAGCTGGAGATGGAGCTGAGCTCGACGTCGCTCCCGGTTAAGTGTAATTGGTTCAGACTTAACGCGAATACCACGATGAAAAGTAATGAGTTGACTGTGGATTATTTAAACCAAGTAATCTCATACAAAACACTTTAGTGTGTAAAATAAAATCAAAGCAACGACGCTCGCGTTTTAAAAAGCACGGACGCTGATGTAGTTAGAGACCGCCAGCAATCCATAAAATGGCGCTACACTGAACACAGTTTTTATGAACTCCGAGAATAAATTATTTTGTGTGACATACTGATATTTAACACTAATGGTCCCATGTTGCTTAGTAAAATACATATAAGTCAGTAAACAGCATTACTTGTGCTTAAGCATCGTCGTCATCATCATCATCATCATCCTCCTTATTATTATCATCATATTCAATATTATCATTGTCATCTTCATCATCATTGTTAATTTCATTATCATCATCAACTATTTTGAAGTTCTCCTGAATACAGATAACCTACAGAATGATGGCTAGACTATAACCTTATATACTAATCAAATTCGGGTCGTCGAACTTCTAAAAATAAACAGATTAAAAATCTCAAAGTGACAGTTATCGCCATACTCTTCCATGCTCGCCAAGGGCGAGTTGGCAGTCTTCACAAGTCTTAAAAAACATCTTGGAAAACTGTAATAAAAATTATGTATTTTATATACAATTTATTTTTCGTAACATCACGTCTGTAATCCCCGAAGGGGTACGCAGACGAGTATAGTACACTCGCACGATCCACCAGTTACGAGTACGTTTAAGTCCCATGGAATAGGTGGTGAGTCTATTGCCATACACCGGCCACATATACAGACTCCGAGTCACTACTAGAAATTTTAAATTAGAAAAATCCAATAGTACCCGACCATGGATTTGAAACCAGGACATCCCAATCGGAAGTCGCGCTTGCAGCCAATCGACTAATGAGGCAGTCAAATTCTATTTTCGATTTTTCAATACTCATTTACTCTTTGGTTCTAATAATATAAACGCTCAAAAGTATCGACGCACGCTTCAAAATGCTGTTGATACGATTCAAAAAGCTATTTGACAGTTTTATTCGGTAAGCTATTTGACAGTTTTATTCGGTAAGCTATTTGACAGTTTTCCACAATGGCTCTTAATAAAAGCAAAATGTTAATCCAATTAAGCTTTAAACAGAAGGTCGTTAAGCTCGGACCAGCTTCCAGCTTAACGTAATCTGACACTGAATGAGTATAAATGCAGGTTGTAAAGAAAACTTTGAAGATAAAAAGAATATTCTAGATCATAACCGCTCGTAAACTAGAGTGGAGACGAGTCAATGTTTTAAGTGGTTGACAATTCTAATTTCCATAAAATTAAAAAAATAATAGAGGTATAAGGATCAAAATATTTGTACACTTAAACAATTCTCCTTCGCTTTTGACCTCTTAATCGTTAGACGGGTCTCCTTTTAAGTCGCTTAGTTTTAAAGAAGCAAACCACCCCGCTGGCAAAGTGAGGATTAGATAAAATTTATACATTTAACTTAAACCTCATGTAGTTTCGTATAATCATAGAGATCCTAATTTCAGACTTCTCGAATGGTAATAAAAACATTAAGCTATTAGTTCTCTATACCACATTATTTTGTAATCAAAATATGTATTGTCTAGTAGTGTCTCTAAGTCTGTACTTGTGCCCGGTGTATGGTAATACCCTCACCTCCTATGGTGGGATGTAAAACGTAACTGGTAAAACGTTGAAGTGGCGAAACGTACTACAGTCTTGTGCATACCACTGAGATTACAGGCGTTATGGTTATATTTTATGGTCAACGGTCACCATAATATGTATATATAAGATCGAAGAAGTTTCTAATATCATGTTATCCCTGGCTTAAAATTAACGCTTCCTACACACCACGTACTACAACAAATAATTATTCACTCTTAAATATGTTTTGATGTTCGGTGTAAATAAAAATTTGAATTTCGAATATTTCGGCGACCAGTCTTACTTCCTGAACACACGCATGGAAGTGAGTATAAAGGAATAAAAGTTTGAATTTCGAACATCCCCGATTTTGATTTTAAATAATTCTTGTAATACGCGAACGATTCATTCACTCAATGCATTCAGTCATTTGCTTTATGGACATCGTTTTGTAGCTAAATGAATCCTTAATTTCCTTGTTTAACTCATTAAATTGTGGATGCAGCAGCGGGAGAATGTATTAAAAACGCAGTACTAATCCAATTAAGTTTCTGTTGAAGGTAATTAAGCTTTCTGGATAGAGCTTAGCGTAATCTGCAGCTAACGAGAACCCTGAATGCAGATTATAGGGAAATTTTCCTTCTGATAGGAATAAATTAGTAACTCTTTTTTATCTTAGCGCAGCCTTTAATAATCTCATCCTGTGGAATATTTTAAGTTCCTTTTTCAAATCGTCATCGTCGTCATCGTCATCAGCCTATTTCAGTCCACTGCTGGACATAGGCCTCCTTTTTTTCAAATATCATATTGAAAAAAGAACTTAAAATAGCATCGAAACAAAAAACTAATATAATGGTATCTATTTCAGTGTAATCATAAAAATTGGTTGACATAGTTCTGAACACTTTAAACATTTTCTAGGCGATTATGTTAAAGAATTAGATGAAACAATCAAAATTATATTTATCTTCGATATCTCATTGATTTCGAAAATATTAGTTCAATTTTTTGTTACCCATTTTCTAAGAAAAATACGTGATAGTTTGACAATAAGTCAATAAAGTTTGATATTCAAGTGTGAATCCAAGGTTCGAGTCCGGGTGAAGCACAACGTCAAATGTTACGACGCGTTACAACATAGGGTACGAACACTCTTATATCTGCGTTCGCGAAGAAAATCCCAGTACGCTAACTATAGAAAATAAATCAGAAAGAACTTTTGACCACTTCCTTAAATATACCATGAAATTTGTCCGTTTAATATTCTATTATTTAAAGCATCGAAAAATGTAACCTGCCATTTTAATATTACCAATATTATAAATATAAATTACAATTTCAATTTCAATATAAATCACAATTTCAAAATATTCTTTTCAGGTGTAAAATTGTTTAATTTTACAATCAATATTGTATTCGAACATTACTAATACTACCCTAGCGTTAACAATGAGGGATATTATATATTTCTACACTTAAATATTTCCACATTAAAGACGCATGTTTTACGAATAATAAGAAATCGATTAATTAATAATATATACAAGTATTTTTTAATGTATACAATATTATATAAACTGATAATTTACATTACATTATTTTTCAAAGTAAAAAAGTAGTTCTATTTTTTAAGCGAAAGTATTTAAATTAAATCATTTTTATTATTTTAAGTCAATTAATACAATACATAAGAATTACAAGAAAAGACAATACACAATTTAAAATAAATATTGAAACTTATACAATTTTATTTCAAATGTTTTTTTCAATAAAAAATTGAATTGACAGGACGTAAGTATGCATAATCCTTAATAATAAAAAGCTGGAGTAAACATAAAAGTAAAGTAATAAAATAAATAATCGTGCAATTTATATATAAATTTAATTTCAAACTATTACGAGTATTACGCGTAAACGCAAACATTACTCGTAGGAAACTGTTAACCGAAACTTTGTACAAATGTTTGAAAACTTGTGATAGTTAGTAAATAAAATACTCACCCCGTCACTTTCCACACCGCATTTCACTTTTCACTGTGACAATTAAACTCCTGGTTGTATACACTTCACTTGTCCTTCAAAAAAACCACTTCATTACGACACTTCACTGCACTCGCGATGTTTTTGGGCGGGCGGAACGCAGCCTCACGGTAGCCGGCTCGGGCGCTATCTGACCCCCACCCTGGGTCGGAGGCTCTATAGACGCATGCGTAGAAAATAAGAATATAAATTCCGTATTCGGTATCCGCGATTTGTGTCAGTACTAGCGGTTGAGTTGGAAATTTTCTGGCTTAGAAATTTTTTTTGCTAGAATTTTTTTTTTCGTAAATTTTGGTGCAACGCCTTAAAATAATATATCGTCGCCGGCAGGGGATCGTTGACATATAGATGTATAGAAGTATGGAGGCC